>JAFMOC010001067.1:0-44011 GCA_019802505.1 Corydoras sp. C115 | reverse complement strand
CAACCCCACCCACCACACACACCCCAACCCCCCAAACACACCCTTAGGGGAAATTTGGAGGTTTTTCTTAACTTTCCCAAAATGTTTTTTTCCCCGGGGAAAAGGGGGCCCCCGGAAAAATGGGGGTGAATCAAATTTTTTGTGAAAAATTTTTGGGGGGTTTAAAAAGGCACATTTAAGTTTTGATTTTAAATATTTTTAATAAGGCGGTTTTTTAAAAAGATTAAACCCGGGGGGGCCCCAGCAAGCCCAACCGGAACTCGATTTTAAGGAAAAAAGGCCAAAAACCCAAATCCCGAAAAAAAAGCTGTCCCCACTTTTTAGGAAAAACTCCCCCCCAAAATTGGGAAATTCGAAAAAAAATTTTTAAAAAATTCCTATTGGTAGGTTTTTTCAAAGCGGCCCTTTCACCCTTTCCCCCCGGGGACCCGGGAGAATTTTTCGGCGGGCCTTTGAGCTTTTTTTTCCCCCCACCCCAAAGGGGGGGGGGGGTTTTCCCCATGTTAAGGGGAATTTTGGTGGGCCAGATTGCCCCCCCATCGCGGGGGAACCTAAATTCCCCTTAAACACAATTCTTAAAATTTTAAAATTTTACCCCTTTTTAAGGGGGGAACCCCCTGAAAACCCCCACGCGACCCCGGGGGGGAACATGGAAACCCCACCCAGATTGCTGAGAGGAAAAAACGTGCAAAAACTACAAAAGCCACCGTGCTGCCCGTATTGTTTTTTTTATTTTTAAAAAATTTTTTTCTTTACCTTTTTTAAATAACTTTTTTATTTAAAAAAATTTTGATAAAGTCCCAAATGGTCTAAGATTTTTTACCATTTGTTACAAAAAAAAAAATTTTTTTTTTTTAAATGTTTTATGTGATTTCCTCTAAAAAATAAAAAAAAATCTATTTTTTTCTTCAGGATCTTTTGATTTTGAAAAAGGCAGAAAGAACGAGCTGATGTAAAAATGGTCGTCTCAACTCATTTATTGAGGACAAAGAAAACTTCATGAACACCGTCAGTAACTCACGCTGGCCAGCGGGTCTGCCATCCTCAGCGTTCCTCAGATGCTGTGTCTGCCTCCGAGTCTGAGTGATAGAGCGCCCCCCGCAGTGTTTACCTGTGTATATATCCGTTAAGTCTAATTCCCGCCCCTTAACTGCCTAAGCCAATCACAAATTACTGCCCTAGGGTTTAAATCAGCAAATCCAAGACCAGTATTTTGGTTCAAATCTAGCGTGCTCCACCCCACTTCCTAATGGCGGCGAGCCCCAGTAAGGTCCTTTGTTTGAATATAAACTTTTGGCCATTTTGGGACTCTTATTATGTTCACGTAATTTAAAATTCCTGACAATTCCCCCCTATGGGAGCACCTACATGCTCCCATAAATAAATTTTTTGTTCTACGGCCCTATACATAAATTTTAAGCTAAAATTTAGACGTTACCATTTCTAAAAATTTCATTTTATTGCAACTCAATTAACTCAATTCTAAACAGAACTAATTCCAATATGAATTTTACAGGTTCACATAACTGAATGCTGAGGAGGCAGAGCTCTAATTCAACTTCCCGCCTCTGACTAAAACCCCTCTTGACGGTGCCCAACATATTACATGGCCATATAGGCTGAAAACACAATTCTAAAAATAAACATCTATCAATTATACTAATAGAGACCGCGCCTAATGAGACAGCCTCCGTCCCTACACTCACAAACCCAAAATACCACCCCCCTTGCACCACTGTTGCAGAAACTTCAATACCACCCCCCTTGCAGCAATGTTAGAGAAACTCTCCCAGAAGATTCTTCAAGGTTCTGTTCTCCTGGTCAGTATCTGCTTTAATCTTTTAGTTCTGTAGTCCCAGCATTCCCTCGTCGGTTCTTGAAGTTCCTTCTATCAGTTCCTTTTATCGTTGTCGTCCTCCTGTTGTCATCATCGTTGTCATCAATGGCAGCTCCCTTGTTGTCAGCGGCTCTCCGTCATCATCAGCAGCAGCACCCTCGTCGTCATCACTTTTCTAAAAGCAGAGTTATTAATACCTCTATACCACCCTGAATAGGTCTGTTGACACATCCAGAGAAGCATCCTCCTCTTCCTCCAGGGACTGGTCTCCGTCGCCCCGAGGATCAGCATCCTCACCGCAGATCCATCCTGATCACCACTTCCTCTGTTCCTGGAACTCCACTTCCTGGAGAATCTAGTTTCACCCCTAAATTTAATTTGAAACAAACTGATCATCTAGAGAACAGGTTTAGGATGTGGGATCAGGACTGAATTTCATGTCTGTAGGAAAGAGGACCTCCAGCAGCTCAGAAATAATGTGCTCTGTTTTAAAGTCAAAAGAAATCATTGCAACAAGCATGTTTAAGGCCAAAACAAGGAATGATAAGTTAACCTCAGACAATATACTTCTGAAATACAAATGGTTTAGTAAAAGCTAAATGTGGTAGTTTAATTTAACCAGTATGTTGATGTTTAAAAGATTATCACTGTGTAGAAATTTAAAGCCGAGTGAAAGAGTGCACCAATAACCAACCTAGTTTACACTTAAGGAAAAGTACATTTACATTTACATTTAGTCATTTAGCAGACGCTTTTATCCAAAGCGACTTACAAATGAGAACACCACAAGTCAGAAGCCATGGAGAAAACCAACTATACTGTAAGTTCATCAACCTGATTGTTATTCGAAGCTGCGCCCCCCCCCCTCTTTTTTTTTTTTTTTTTTTTTTTTTTTTTTATAACAGGTATTTGGTAAATAGATGTGTCTTAAGCAGTTTCTTAAAACTGTTTAGAGATTCTGCCTTACGGACAGAGTTGGGAAGATCGTTCCACCATTTTGCAGTGGTGAACGCCACAGAATGAGAATTAGCTCCTCGGTGAGGTGGAATCGCCAGGCGACAATCATCACTGGAGCGAAGTGAACGAGTCGGAGTGTATTTTGAAAAGATAGAGTGAAGGTAAGAGGGGGAAGATCCAGAAATGGTTCTGTATGCCAGAGTCAGCGACTTGTACTGAATGCGAGCAGCTACAGGAAGCCAATGGAGGGAAGTGAGTAATGGAGTGACGTGAGTTCGCTTGGGCTGGTTAAACACGAGTCGGGCTGCAGAGTTTTGAATTAATTGAAGAGGTCTGATGGTGGAATTTGGGATACCGGCAAGAAGTGCATTACAATAATCAAGCCGGGATAAGACTAGGGCTTGAACAAGCAGTTGGGTAGCATGTTCAGTCAGAAAGGGTCTGATCTTCCTTATGTTATAAAGAAGGAATCTACAAGAACGGGCGGTTTTGATCACATGATCAGAGAGTTTAAGGTGGGAGTCTATAGTGAACCCAAGGTTCCGGACCGAGTCAGTTGGGGAGATTGTGGAGCCATCAATTTGGAAGGTCAGGTTGTGATGGATTGAGGGTTTAGCAGGGATAATGAGAAGCTCTGTTTTTTCTAAGTTTAATTTGAGATGACGGGCCTTCATCCAGACAGATATGTCGGAGAGGCATGCAGATACCCGATTTGAGATGGTGGTGTCATCAGGGGCAAAAGATAGATGAAGTTGAGTGTCATCAGCATAGCAGTGGTAAGAGAAACCATGCGCCTGGATGACTGTGCTCAGTGATGTCATGTAAAGAGAGAAGAGGAGAGGACCAAGTACAGAGCCCTGAGGCACACCAGTGCGTACTTGGTGAGAGTTAGAGATCTCCCCATTCCATGACACTTTGAAGGTCCTTCCTGTGAGATAGGATCGGAACCATTCAAGTGTCGTATCAGAAAAGCCTAATTCAGCTAGAGTGGACAGTAGAATCTGATGATTTACTGTATCAAAAGCTGCCGAAAGGTCTAACAAAATGAGGACCGAGGATTGAGATTTGGCTTTGGCAGATTTAAGTGAGTCAATCACAGAGAGTAATGCTGTCTCCGTGGAGTGACCACATCTAAAACCGGATTGATTGGGATCGAGGAGATTATTCTGATTAAGAAATTTGGAGACCTGTGTGGATACCACCCGTTCAAGTGTTTTAGACAGGAAAGGTAAAAGAGAAACAGGTCTGTAGCTCTCGACCAAATTTGGGTTGAGCGTAGGTTTTTTGAGTAGGGGTTTGACTATGGCTTGTTTAAAACAATTTGGAAAAGTCCCTGACGTGAGAGAGGAGTTAATGATGTGTGTGAGAGCTGGTGTGATGGAGGAGGCAATGGATTGAAGAAGGTGGGATGGGATGGAATCAAGGGGGCAAGTAGTTGGGTTACTGGCAAGAAGAATTTTGGAGATGTCAGATTCTGTAACAGGGGAGAAGGAGGAGAGGGTTTGATGGCTGGATGTGTGAGATGTAGTGCTGTGGAAATGGTGAGTATGAAAGAGTTTGCTGATGCCCTCAATTTTTTCTGTGAAAAAAGTTGCAAAGACATCAGCTGACAGAGAAGTGTTAGGAGGGGGAGAGGGAGGAGTTAGTAGGGAGTTGAAAGTACTGAATAAGGTGCGGGCATCTGAGATGCATGTTACCTTGGACTGGAAGAACAAGGATTTCGCAGCAGTTACATCCTTGGAGAAAGTGGCAAGTGAAGACTGGTAAGTTTCTAAGTCTGAAGACAGACCAGACTTGCGCCACTTTCTTTCGGCAGAACGAAGCGAAGTACGTTGCTTCCGAAGCGTCTCCATGAGCCATGGATTGGATGGAGAACTATGTGTTTTCCTGGTGGATTTTGGACAGACCTGATCAAGACATGAAGCCAAGGTGGAGCAGAATGTGCTTGATGCAGTGTTGGTGTCAAGGGTTAAGAAGTTACTGATGCTAGGAAGGGTATCTGTAACCAAGTCGGCAAAGAGTGTGTTAGAGAGGGCACTAAGATTGTGACGTACCTGAGATGTTTTGCTGATGATCACGGGAGAAGGTGGAAGAGAGACAGAGAACTGAATGAAGAAGTGGTCTGATTCATGAAGTGGAGTGATGTGTATGTCAGAAGAGAGACATGAGCGCGTCATGATGAGGTCGAGCTGGTTGCCAGCCCGGTGGGTAGCTGAGGTGCGGAGTAGATGGAGGTCCAGGCTGGAGATGAGATCGAGGAACTCAGCGGCGTACGGTCGGTCTAAGTGAATGTTGAAATCGCCGAGGACAACAAGAGGACAACCATCATCTGGGAGAGATGATAATAGCATATCAAATTCCTCGACAAAGTTATCTAGTTGACCTGGGGGACGATAGATGACAAGAAAATGACATTTAACCGGTTCAGTGATTGTCAGTGCATGGAATTCGAATGAGACAGTGTTTGATAAAAGTGTAAGAGGAGAGAATTTCCATTTGTGGGTAATAAGCAAACCTGTGCCACCTCCTCTTTTGCCAATACGAGGAGAGTGCGAGAAGTGGAAAAACCCCCAAAAAAAGTAAAACCCCCAGACCTTAAAACTAACAAAAACAAAACAAAACATACAAACCCTGTATAAAATACAAATAAAATCTTAGTGCAAGGCTACTTGCTCAACATTTTCCCCATATATTTTCATTTCTGTCTTTTATTTATTTTTTTTTCCATTTTTACTTTAAATAGGAGCTTAAAAGTAATTCATTCATTATCATCCGCTTTATCCTCTATTAGGGTCGCGGTGGGGTTCCCCATGCCCATCCAGGAGAGAATGTCTCGGGCGCTGGGCAGATACACCCAGGACAGAGCGCCAATCCATCGCTGGGCACACACTCACTCACACACACACACTCTATATGGGGCTCTATACTCTATATTTTGAGAATTCAATTGACTTGATCCATGTTTTTGGACTGTGGGAGGAAACCGGAGAACCCGGAGGAAACCCACACAGACATGGGGAGAACATGGAGACTCCAACCAGATGGGGATTCGAACCGGGAATCCCTAGCGCTGAGAGGTGAACGTGCTAACCACTAAGCCACCGTGCCACCGCTTAAAAGTAATAAACATAGTTATAAAATCAGCACCAATTTAGAAATTTTATAAAACTTTCCAAGCATTATTCTTAGTGGTTAAAAGGCATCTGGTGAGGGTGAGCTCCTGTTTTAAAATTTTGAATGATAGAAAATCTAGTTATTGTAACAGGTGCCTAGGGCACCTGTCACCTGTTTTGTGTTTCGTTCCGTTTTTTAGTTAATTAACGTTCTGTGATTCATTAGTTTCGTTAATTAACTCTGCTTTATCATTGGTTTGTCTTGTGCACGTGGTCGGGTGTCTTTTTGTATTTATGTTCATTGTTTTTTGTCACCGGTGCTGGTCGTGTTCTTTGTCACATAGTCTTTTATGTACCTCATGCTTTTTGGTACACTGCACCTTTAAATAAATCTGTTCTCGCTACCTGCGTGCCTGGCTCCCTTCAGCGCGTTAATACGCCGGTTTTGCGCGTCCGATGCGCTTCCGCTTTAGCCCGAGGTAGACTGTCGTGACAGTTATTGTCTTTTGGTAATACTGTTTAGTTCAAGTTCAATATAGACCAAACCATCTAACCTTTACCACAGTGCTTGCATCTTGCAAAAACAGAAACAGTTTCCAGATTATTTATAATATCAGATTAAATTTAAAACTATTTCCATTTTAAAATGAATTATCTTGCCCAGACAAATGAGTCAGCATTGCTCTCTGTGATTGACTCACTTAAATCTGCCAAAGCCAAATCTCAATCCTCGGTCCTCATTTTGTTAGACCTTTCTGCAGCTTTTGATTCAGTAAATCATCAGATTCTACTGTCCACTCTAGCTGAATTAGGCTTTTCTGATACGACACTTGAATGGTTTCGATCCTATCTCACAGGAAGGACCTTCAAAGTGTCATGGAATGGGGAGATCTCTAACTCTCACCAAGTACACACTGGTGTGCCTCAGGGCTCTGTACTTGGTCCTCTCCTCTTCTCTCTTTACATGACATCACTGAGCACAGTCATCCAGGCGCATGGTTTCTCTTACCACTGCTATGCTGATGACACTCAGCTTCATCTGTCTTTTGCCCCTGATGACACCACCATCTCAAATCGGGTATCTGCATGCCTCTCCGACATATCTGTCTGGATGAAGGCCCGTCATCTCAAATTAAACTTAGAAAAAACAGAGCTTCTCATTATCCCAGCTAAACCCTCAATCCATCACAACCTTACCTTCCAAATTGATGGCTCCACAATCTCCCCAACTGATTCGGTCCGGAACCTTGGGTTCACAATAGATTCCCACCTTAAACTCTCTGATCATGTGATCAAAACCGCCCGCTCTTGTAGATTCCTTCTTTATAACATAAGGAAGATCAGACCCTTCCTGACTGAACATGCTACCCAACTGCTTGTTCAAGCCCTAGTCTTATCCCGGCTTGATTATTGTTATGCACTACTTGCCGGTATCCCAACTTCCACCATCAGACCTCTTCAACTAATTCAGAACTCTGCAGCCCGACTCGTGTTTAACCCCCAAGAGAACTCATGTCACTCCATCACTCACTTCCCTCCATTGGCTTCCTGTAGCTGCTGCATTCAGTACAAGTCACTGACTCTGGCATACAGAAACATTTCTGGATCTGGTCCCTCCTACCTTCACTCTATCTTTTCAAAATACACTCCGACTCGTTCACTTCACTCCAGTGATGATATGCAGGTTCGAATCCTGATCGGGGTGGAGTTTGCATGTTCTCCCCATCTCTGCATGGTTTTCTCTCGTGCATTCAAGGTAAGTTGGCTTCTCTAAAATACCCCATCTAAATTGCCCCTAAGGCACGGTGGCTTAGGGTTTAGCATGTTTTCCTCGGCACTGGTGATCCAGGTTCGTATCCTGATCTGGGTGGAGTTTGCATGTTCTCCCTGTGTCCACGTGGGTTTCCTCCCACAGTCCAAAAACATGAATCAAGGTAAGTTGGCTGCCTTAAATTACCCCATCTAAATTGCCCCTATGGCATGATGGCTTATTGGTTAGCATGTTCTCCTCAGCGCTGTGGATCCAGGTTCAAATCCCCATCTGGGTGGAGTTTGCATGTTCTCCCCGTGTCCATGTGGGTCCAATTCAAAGCGCATTCATTTATTATCTTCCCGAAATCCTCTACACGGGGGGGGGGGGACGTTTCAGATACACCCAGGACAGGGTGCCAATCTATCGCTGGTCACACACTATATAGGGGCAATAATTTAGAGAAGGGCAACCAGTTAACCTTGAATTACCAGGACAGGGCAATTTAGATCATTCAATTCACCTTGAATCCACGTTTTTGGACTGTGGAAGCAAACCGGAGAACCCGGAGGAAACCCAAGCAGACACGGGGAGAACATGCAAACCACACTGGATCCCCAGCACTGAGAGGAGAACCTGCCAGCCATGCTGCCCTATATACGTTTTATAAACCATCGTCGGGTTCCGTCATGCCGCTCTGTGTCCCGTAAGAACCGAGGACAGGTGTCCTCATGATTTAAAACTGGACCACAGCCCGACTGAATGCTTATTCTTCTCCACCCCCCCTCCCCCCGCAGTGTTCCCTCCCCGTTCTCACTGGGTTCATCATGAATCATCTCATTCACGCATCGTACGGAACTTTGCTGAACTCTGGTCCATGTCTCCTCACTCGGGGACGTCTCCACATCCTGTTTATTTTAGCTCAGGTCTCTGTGTTCAGATAAATAGGATGCTGAGGGGACTCCGGCAGGAGGGAGGGGAACCAAAGTTCAGTAAAGTTCACCGTTATGTAACGTTCTCGTTATGTTAATTGGACGCGCCGGGTTCCGAGTGCAAGTGGACCTGTGTAACAGCGGTACTGCGGTCCTGTAGCGGTCACATCCTGCGGTGTGCCACGCTCATCTGTTTTGATGTCACAGGGATGACGTCGGATCCTTTAAATGTCTAAATATGATTTTAATTTCATTTAAAAATTGTTCTCAAAAACGCCGTATGAGGAATAATGTGAGCGGGTTCGTAAAACTGCAGAGTCTGCAAAAAACATTATTGCATGTGAGTTCTATTGTCCTCAGATGCTGAATGTAAGTGTATTCACGCTTAAAGAGTCTTAAAATAGACGTTTAAAACAATTGAGTGATGTCATCGTTGAGTTTTGAGCTGTTGAGCGTTATGGGACATGGCGTGCTGAAAATGCGTTCATGCCAGACCTCAACCACCTGAGATGGAGACCACCAGAAAAAATACTTTATACAATTGAAATAAAATATTTAGCTTGTTCTCCTCTCAGCGCTGGGGATCCGGGTTCATTTCAGCACCACGGACAGCTCTGTTAATCAGCGGCGCTCACAAAGCACATCGACTCATTTTACAAACGCTTTTATTTAGATTCAAATTACATGGTCAACCCCCCCCCCCCACAGAAATAAGGGTTAAGGGCCTTGCTCAAGGGCCCACATTGGCTTTTTTTAAGTCCAACACTCCACTAAGCTACCACACTTATCCATCCATCCATTATCTTCCACTTTATCCTTTACTAGGATCACGGGGGTGGGGTGGGAGGGTTCCCCATGCCCATCCAGGGGAGAATGTTTCGGGCGCTGGGCAGATACACCCAGGACCAATCTATCGCTGGGCACACACTCACTCACACAGACACACTGTACATGGGGCAATTTGGGGAATTCATTTGACCTTGATCCATGTTTCTGGACGGTGGGAGAAAAGCAGAGAACCTGCAGTAAACCCACACGGACACGGGTAGAACATGCAAACTTCACCTAGATTGGGGTTCAAACCTGGAATCCCTAGTGCTGAGAGGAGAACATGCTAAACACTAAACACTGCCCTATTATTATTATTATTATTATTATTATTATTATTATTTGGAACACTATACCGTTTACCAATTTAAGTTCAAGGTCACATCGTTATTTATAGCGTGCTTTTAGAACACTACATTGTCAGAAAGTGTCAGAGACCGCAGTGCTGCGGCGCGTTCCCCTAGCCCTGCCTACTAATCAGCACGCGTTCTCCGAGCACCAGGTAAGGTTCGTTGTTTACGGGTTCTTTCTTTCCTTTATAAGGCTTTCCGTTTCGCTGGCCAAGCGCGAAGTATTGGTCGTTCCACGTCATTACCGAGCGTTTTCCCAGTGATGTTCCCTGCAGTCTTTCTCTGTGTTCTTCCATGTTTTGGTCTCTGTTGGGTGAGTGCGATTTCGAGTGTGTTTAGTTGTAGCATGTTCCTCTCTCTCTGTTCCCCACTTCTACCGACCTCTCGTCCTCCCTCTCTCCCTTTCCCTCGTCCCCGTCCTTTCCCCCCTTCCCTTAGTTTAGGATCATGTGTGCGTGTGGTGTGTGGAAGGAAAGTCCGTGTCCGTCTTTTATGTATAGACTCCTTAACACCTTCTCACTTTTATTGACTAACATCTCCACTGTCGGTGTATATAACACATTTAACACATCTCGTATTAACCCCTTCTCTGTCTCCCGGATCCAGGTTCCCGTCGGTGTGTTTCCTTCCCCGTCATCCATCCTCGTTTCTCCCTGATTACCGCCTCGTCCAGCGCTTCACCTCCTCTATCCTGTTCCTATTCTATTTAGCTCCTCCTTTCACGCTATTTTCCATTCTCTTTGTTTAATCTGTTCCCCGGTGTTTATATTTTGTGTTTGGTGTTGGTTTGTGTTCTTCTGTTCTCTTCTGCTTGTTACCAGGTTCCCTGCCAGTCCTGGTACTCAAGCTACACACGTGACATCCAGCGAGTGCTCCAGTGATCCTGCTGCCGATCACATACCCAGTCACGTGTCACTCGCTCGCCGCTGTTTGATTGGTTTAATAAAACCACAGTTGTTTTGCATCCACGTCTCCTCTGTTCTCTCCGAACCAGACCCGTAACAGAAAGCAGCATTACAGTTTTATAAACCTGACCCCCCCCCCCCCCCCCCCCCCCCCCAAAGAGCAAGCCGGAGCGACAGTGGCAGGGAAAAAATCCCTTTTATGTTTTTTGTTTTTGTTTTTTTTAGGACGAAACCCTGTGAGGACCGAGTTTGAGTGGGGAACTCGTCCTCCTCGAGCGGCGGGGCAGCATGGACGCTGCAGGACAGCCGCGTACAGACTGTGTGATGATCAGGTGACCGTATTTAACGACGGGAAAAACTATAACAATTTTAGGATTCCCCTTGGACTGTTAGACTGGGTTCATTTCTCGGGTTTGCAGCGCCTGGATACTGTTGGGTAATTAACATTTCTTTCTCTCTCTCTCCCCCTCTCATCTTCTGAATTAAAGAATTTTATTTGCTGCTGGGCTTAAATCGGTGGAGGAGCTGACTGTCAATCAAAAAAAAAAAAAAAGACAAGCCCGCTCTATACTGCAGAATTTTAAAGTGAGAAACGGCGACAGGGAGTGTAACTCTGAACCTTTTCAGGAACATTTTGGAAAAACAAATCTCAGTTTATATTTAAAACAATCAGCTGATCACCATGTGGCATTTCAAAGCAATGGGAGATCTTCTCAGAGTTACCCCGGGTTAGACGCTCTGAACTTCCCGCCCTTTGCACATGCACAAGTGATGCCCTAAAGGACTAAAATAACAATAAAAATCTCCGGGTGCTCCAGTGTCCTCTATGGATTCAAGGTATATTGAATGCCCTAAATTGCCCCATATGGAGCGTGTGTGTGTATGTGTGAGTGAGTGTGCCCATTAATAGATGGGCACCCTGTCCTGGCTGTATCTGCCCAGCACTGAAATGCTCTCCCCTGGAAGCGCATGGGGAACAACCCCCCCCACCACCACCACCCTCCCGCACGATAAAATCTGTTGGTCTGGAACCCTGACTGAGGTCCTTCTTATCACATCACTGCCGCAAATGGCATTCAAGGTCCAGTTACTGATCCAAACTATTTCAGCCAATCCTAATTGAGCCCCCCACCACTACCACCACCCATCCATCCAATGAACGTCTCATTGCTCCACCGAATGACCCCCCCCCCTTTTATGTTTTTTATTTTTATTTTTTTGTTTATTTTTTAGGACGAAACCCTGTGAGGACCGAGTTTGAGTGGGGAACTCGTCCTCCTCGAGCGGCAGGGCAGCATGGACGCTGCAGGACAGCTGTGATGATCAGGTGACCGTATTTAACGACGGGAAAAACTATAACAATTTTAGTATTCCTCTTGGACCGTTGCGTCCCTCAACGTTGTACCGGGTTCATTTCTCGGGTTTGCAGTGCCTATTCCCGTCTCGTCACTCTGCTCTATAATTTGCCCCTTGGTTTTTGGACTGTGGGAGGAACCCGGCGGAAACCCACACGAACACGGGGCAAACAGGGAAACTCCACCCAGTTTGGGATTCTCTAGCGCTGAGAGGTGAACATGCTAACCAACACGGACACGGGGAGAACATGGAATCTCCACCCAGATGGGCTGAGAGGCGAACGTGCTAACCACTAAACCACTGTGCCGCCTATACTTCTATTTATATTTGTAATATGTAACAGTCAGTAAAATAAAGTATAATACTGTGAAAACCATTCTACATTCATATAGTAAATAAATAAAAACTAAATAAAAGTAAAAAAAGAAATAAAACCTGTAAAGTTTATGATTTAGATTTGCTACATGCAAACTGCACTAATATGGAGAGCATCCCAAAAATGAAAAGGCTGATAGTGGAAAACTAAAAGAATAAACCAAAAACATAGAGGGAAAAGATAAAAATCTGTAAAGTTGTTAAAAATCAATAAAATGCTAACTATGGAAATGTAGAGAACATACCAAACAGCCACATTTAAAATAAAAAGGAAAAAACTAAAAAACATAAAAAATGCTAACGATGCTAATGTGGAGAACATGCCAAACTTCCAAAAGTTGACGATGGCTAACCAAAAGGGCGAACAATTGAAATAAAAAGTAACAAAAAAGAAACTAAAAAACTAAAAAATGCTAACTATGCTAATGTGGAGAACATGCCAAACTTCCAAAAGGTTGCCGATGGCTAACCAAAAGGACGAACAACTAAAATAAAAAGGAAAAGAAAAGAAAAGAAAAACTAAAAAAATGCTAACTATGCTAATGTGGAGAACATGCCAAACTTCCAAAAGTTGAAGATGGCTAACCAAAAGGACAAACAACTAAAATAAAAAGGAAAAGAAAACAAAAAAACAAAAGAAAAACAAAAAAACTAAAAAAATGCTAACCATGCTAATGTGGAGAACATGCCAAACCTCCAAAAGTTGATGATGGCTAACCAAAAGGACGAACAACTAAAATAAAAAGGAAAAGAAAAGAAAAAAAAAAACTAAAAACAAAAAAAAGCAAACTATGCTAATGTAGAGAACATGCCAAACTTCCAAAAGGTTGCCGATGGCTAATCAAAAGGACGAACAACTAAAATAAAAAGGAAAAGAAAAGAAAAGAAAAACTAAAAAAATGCTAACTATGCTAATGTGGAGAACATGCCAAACTTCCAAAAGTTGAAGATGGCTAACCAAAAGGACAAACAACTAAAATAAAAAGGAAAAGAAAACAAAAAAACAAAAGAAAAACAAAAAAACTAAAAAAATGCTAACCATGCTAATGTGGAGAACATGCCAAACCTCCAAAAGTTGATGATGGCTAACCAAAAGGACGAACAACTAAAATAAAAAGGAAAAGAAAAGAAAAAAAAAAACTAAAAACAAAAAAAAGCAAACTATGCTAATGTAGAGAACATGCCAAACTTCCAAAAGGTTGCCGATGGCTAATCAAAAGGACGAACAACTAAAATAAAAAGGAAAAGAAAAAAAAAAAAAAAAAACTAAAAAAATGACAGTGGTTCACCAAAAGGATAAACATAAAGACTTAAACAGAAAAGAAAAAAAATGAAAAGAACGAATGAAAACCTGTAAATTTGTTGGAAATGCAAATAAATGCTAACTATGTTAATGTGGAGAACATGCCAAACTTCCAAAGTTTGACTGTGGGGCTAACCCAGTGCTTCTCAATTATTTTCTGTTAAGCCCCCCCTAGGAAGAAGAAAACGTTTTTGCGCCCCCCGCACATGACAAAATGTCTGATTAGTCTATAAATTTGTTAAGTTCAGCTATTTTATAACAATGTCTCCTTATTAACAATAAAGAAAACAAAAAAGAAATAAAGAACAAAGAATCATTTTATTAACTTTGTTTTTTAGTTTGTTACAGAAACGAATGAAATCTTTATTTAAACCAGAAACATTTTTAAACTGACTGCATTTGATACTGAAAAATTAAATAAAATAAATCAATAAATAATAATCAATTCAAATTCACCAGCAACATTCATTCAGGAGCTCAATTTATTAACTTTAACCTACAAAACTAAAATGAATACAACAATTTGTACTGTTTTTTTTTTTTTTTTATCAAAATGTGGAAGTCAGAACTAATGTCCACAACGCGCCCATTTTACAGCACAGCTTTTCTGAAGTAGCTTCATAAAGCGTTATGATTGCTGGTTACACTCGTCACGTTTACGATTAAAAACTCAAGCGGTTATCAGCGTGATTGGGGTGTAATGTCTTTAAGTGACACCTTCATTTATTTGGCTTCATGCTGTCCGCTGCCAACATTTAAAGACACAGCAGACACTTAAAGACATTACACCTCAATCACGCTGATAAACACTTGAGTTTTTAATTGTAAACCTGACGCGTATAACCAGCAATCATAACGCTTTATGAAGCTACTTCAGAAAAGCTGTGCTGTAAAATGGGCATGTTGTGGACATTAGTTCTATATATTTATATCTATATTTATTTATATATATATATATATATATATATATATATATATATATATATATATATATATATATATATATATGTATTGTATGTATATGTATGTAGGTGTGTATATGGGTATATGTATGTTGATATAGGTCCTCCCCTCCTCCGCCCTCCTTGAGCCGGGCTTGGAAGGCGCCCTCAGGTGGACGCCCTCTGCGGGGGAGGCGTGCCGAACGCCCTCTGGCTGCAAAGTCAGGTGGACGCCCACGGCGGAAGATAATTAATAAATTCATAAATAAATAAATTCAGATAATAAATTCATTCATTATCTCCCGCCAGTGGGCGGGAGATAATGAATGAATGAAGATTTGCAAATCGAGAAACCAGACAAACAACCTAATGGAGGTTGTTGCAAGCTTCTGAGCTCACGACTGCTCAGCCTCAGTATTCATACGAAAAACACAGCCAATAGAAAAATAGGTAATACAGTTCTGTCCAATAATAATTTAAGAAGAACAGATACTTGAAAAAAAACACAAGTAGAGGAAGCTCCAACACTTCACAACCTGTTTGCATCCGGAAAGGGGAGGTTTGAGGCTTCGACCCTGAACATTTCTGTCCCCGCTCCCAATGCACCTGCTTTTATGAAATAACATCCTCCCAACACATTCCATCCCATCATATCAAACTTCTCTTTTCCTCCAAGGTTAAGTAGAGAAGTTTTGTAAATGTCACACTAAATTGGATTAACATAATACATGATGAATTTCCACTACAGCATTTACTTGTGGGTGATTTTAATTCATTTGGCAAATGAAAACAACCATTTAAGATGAGAATTTGTAATAATGTTCTTAAACTTGCGTGTTTAACAGTATATTACACAGATTCAGTCATATGCTGGACCTTTTTATATATTAGCAAAAAAAAAGAATAATAAAAAAACAGACATGTATTTAATACATTTTCAATTAATTTAATACATTTAAACAATAGATCCAGAATTTCTCCAGTGTAGTGTTTATAACATTTATAAAGCTAATCTAAATTCAGTCTAAAATTGCAAGATTTTAGATATAAAATCCTGCATGATTCCAATTAATGATTCTACAAAGTCTAAAGTAACAAGATGACCATTTTTCTACAACATATAAAGAAAACCGTACCAATATGTTGCCGCTTAATTTTTAACAAGAACAAAAATGCTATTGATCCTATTAACCATGAATAATACCCCATACTAAAGCTTTGAACTATACTAGTATTCTAGTATAGTCTGTACATCATAGCTGTATATTTCATATTTATAATCTGTATATTCACATATGTATATTCCACTAGTCTGTACATCATAGCTGTATATTTCATATTATAATCTGTACATTCACATCTGTATATATTACTTACCACTTGTAATGTATATATTTATATATCTGCTAAAGCACTTCTGGATGGATGCAAACTGTATTTCGTTGTTCATATTGAGCAATGACAATAAAGTTGAATTCTATTCTATTCTATTCTATTCTATACTATTAGTGAATTACAAACATTCTATATGTTATGGGGGCGGCAAGGTGGCTTAGTGGTTAGCATGTTCTCCTCTCAGCGCTAGGGATTCCCAGTTCGAGTCCCCATCTGGGTGGAGTTTCCATGTTCTCCCCGTGTCCGCGTGGGTTTCCTCCGGGTTCTCCGGTTTCCTCCCACAGTCCAAAAACATGGATCAAGTTAATTGAGTTCTCTAAATTGCCCCATATAGAGTGTGTTTGAGTGTGTACCCAGCGATAGATTGGCGCCCTGTCCTGGGTGTATCTGCCCAGCGCCCGAGACGTTCTCCCCTGGATGGGCATGGGGAACCCCACCGCGACCCTAATATAGGATAAAAGCGGGAGATAATGAATGAATGAATATATGTTATGGGGAAGTGTAGGTGGGTTGGGCCACACCTACGCCAGCACGCCTTTCTAGTGCACCTGAGCTTAATCAGGCAGCACTCTATTTATGGAGCGAGGAGAGTTAGCCTGTTAGACAGTTGCTAGACAGTTGTCTGGTTAGGAGGTCTATTCCTCCTGTTTGTGTATCTGTGCCTCGCTGGTGTTTGTTCTCTTTTGTTACAGGACTGAAGCAGACCCTGTTCTTCTTTTGTTGGACTTTTACTGTGCCATTTTCTGTTGGACTTTCGGGAACGGTTCCCTGGACACCTTCTTACTTGGCTCGATCCCTTTGGACTCTCGCACCTCAGACTCATAACATATTTTGTGTTTTGCTACTGTGGGTTTATGTTTCTTATTTGTTGTGTTGGAATAAAAGGTGTCTTCCCAATCCGTCTCGCTCTGATTTTCCGAGTAGGGTTCCAAATAATTATCGGGATCTTAGTGATCCCTAACACTATAGTTTGCAAGAAAATGCACAAATTACTAACAAAATTACTTTTTATAAAGAAAAATAAATTCATGTTTACACTCAGTTTAGATTCTTCCTAAATGTACCCTTTCCTTTAATTTACCCACATTTACATTTACATTACATTTAGTCCAAAGCGACTTACAAATGAGAACATCACAAGTCAGAAGTTATGAAGAAAAACCAGCTACACTGTAAAATCATCCAACCTGATTGTTATTACCTAGCAGTGGTCCCAAAGTTTCATCCACCAAAATTCACCTTTGTTAACAATGTGAGTTTAAATGTAGACAGCTAAAATGCATCAAAATATTTTCCACATATTTTATTCAATAATGAAAAACATTCAAATTTATCTTTTAGAATTAGCAAATGCTTTTAATTATGTTAAACATTACAGCACTTCCAGTTCAAATGTTGAGAAGGCTTTATTTTCATTCTACAGCAAAATTAAGCAGCAATCCTTAAATTGTTTATAGGAACAATAAATAGATATGGCGGCTTAGTGGTTTAGCATGTTCTCCTCTCAGCACTAGGGATTCCCGGTTCGAATCCCAATCTGGGTGGAGTTTCCATGTTCTCCCCGTGGTTTTCCGGTTTCCTCCCACAGTCCAAAAACATGGATCAAGTCAATTGAGTTCTCCAGATGGCCGCATATAGAGTGTGCGTGCGTGCGTGCGTGTCTGTGTGAGTGTGTGCCCAGCGATAGATTGCCGCCCTGTCCTGGGTGTGTCTGCCCAGCGCCTGAAACGTTCTCCCCTGGATGGGCATGGGGAACCCCCCCTGCGACCCTAATATATGACAAAGCGGAAGATAATGAATGAATGAATCAATAGATATGAACTAAAAATAAAAATTATTTTTGAAAAACAGTACTGTATATGCACTATTGGATGAATGAGCATGGGAAAGAGTAAGAATGTCCAGTTGCAGGGTGAGCGTTGAGATTTGAATAATGGGATAGTCAACAGGGACCTGTCATAAATTCATACCACCAAAGGGGGCAGAAAGCAGGACCAGATGGGGGAGAATGTTGAGATGTTCTGGTGGAAGTTCTCACAAAACAAAGGGACTGCTTACGCACATACACAGAAAAAGGACAGCCCACCTAAGGGTTATATATCGAATATATATATATATATATATATATATATATATACATTACTTTCTTTTGGAATGAAACCGCCGACTTCTGACCATAAACCAACCTGCAGAACACACAGAACTTTCCTAAAACTTCAAAGTGTTGTCATGACTACAGCATATCCTCAGTGTTCTAGAACACATGTGATGTCATTAGGTTGTCATGACTACAGCATTTCCTCAGTGTTCTAGAACACATGTGATGTCATTAGGTTGTCATGACTACAGCATTTCCTCAGTGTTCTAGAACACATGTGATGTCATTAGGTTGTCATGACTACAGCATTTCCTCAGTGTTCTAGAACACATGTGATGTCATTAGGTTGTTAAGACTACAGCATTTCTATTATACTTCTATTCTATTCTATTCTAACACCGTAGAACACTCGCAGAGTGTTTATTGAGCTTTTTTGGAGATAATATGGAGAGAAATATCTGTATCGAGCTGGGTGAGCAGGACATGCACTGTGATGTCATTATCAGATCAGACGGCATCGACTTTGGAGCTCACAAAAAGATCATGTGTGGGTGCAGCCAGTATTTCAGGTGAGGGAAAGTTTTTTTTATCACAATGCGTTTCACAATCAGCTTATATTTATGAGACTTACAAAAGAAACATACAAACAATACAAAATCTTTATAAAACATTTATTCCTACACGTGAATGATGACGAAACTCATCAAAACACGACATTCACAATGAATCCATATCATTTATTTTTAATTCATTCATCCATTATCTTCAGCTTCATCCTCTATTAGAGTCATGTGGGGGGTCCCCATGCCCATCTAGGGGAGGACGTTTCGGGCACTGGGCAGATACACCCAGGACAGGATGCCAATCAATCGCTGGGCACACACTCACTCACACACACACACTCTATATGGGGCAATTTGGAGAACTCAATTGACCTTGAATCCACGTTTGTCAACTGTGGGAGGAAACCGGAGAACCCGGAGGAAACCCAGGCGGACACGGGGAGAACATGGAAACTCCACCCAGATGGGGATTCGAACCGGGAACCCCTAGTGCTGAGAGGAGAACATGCTAAACCACTAAGCCACTGTGCCGCCTTTATTTTTAATTCATTTGAAAATGAAATATTAAAAAATCTTCCCTTTAGACCAGTGATTCTCAATTATTTTCTGTTAAGCCCCCCCTAGGAAGAAGTATTACATGACAAAATGGGATGAAAAAGTATTTTTACACGCCCTCTGTAGTATGATTTGTCTATAAATTTGTTATAAGTTCACCTCTTTTATAACAATGTCTCCTTATTAACAATAAAGAAAATAAAAAAGAAAGAAATATAGATCAACTTAGAACAAAGAAACATTTTATTAACTTTGCTTTTTAGTTTGTAACAGAAACAAATGAAATCCGTATTTAAACCAGAAACATTTTTAAACTGACTGCATTTGATACTGAAAAATGAAATTAAATAAAATCAATAAATAATAATAATTTCAAATTCATCAGCAACATTCACTCAGGAGCTCAATTTATTATTAACACTTTAACCTACAAAACAAAAATGAATACGACAATTTGTGCTGTTTTTTTTTTTTTTTTTTTTTTTGAGGAAGTCAGAGCTGATGTCTCCAACGCGTCCGTTTTGCAGCTCAGCTTTTCTGAAGTAGTTTTCATAAAGCGGGATGATCGCTGGAGATACGCGTCACGTTTACGATTAAAAAACTCAAGCGGTTATCAGCGTGATCCGGGTGTATTGTCTTAAAGTGACGCCTTCATTTATTTGTCTTCACACTGTCCGCTGCCAACATTTAAAGACACAGAAGACACACCGGTCTTTCTTCGTCTCCACCTCAGTTACCGTGAAGCCAGGCGCTACATACACTTCGACATATTTCCTCGTTTTAACTTTCGGTTGACTTTTGTTGGTCTTATTATCTCCGCCTTTCTCTCCGTCATCTCTGTTAAATATTTCTCCATGTTGTCTCTTGAGGGTTTGTTCAGTACACTTAATATCACTTGCTCTGTGATTTCTTGTTATGCGCCCCCCCCAGCCACCGCACTGCACCCCCCCCCCACTATTTGAGAAGCACTGCTTTAGACGAACTGATTCAACTGTTTACCTCAAACATGAAGTCAAATGATTCTGGGATCAGAGTCATTAAAAGAAAAACTTTTTTAGATTTAAAAAGTAAATAACTTTGAATAACACTGATTTAAATGATCCTTTGTTTATTATTATAGCAAATTACAGTCAGGAACAAATCATCCACAAAATCAAAGGATAAAAACCGCAAATGAAAGTGAACTAAATGCTGAAACATTTTAAAAATCTGATTTAGTTCCTGTTCTCTTGATTCCCTCTCTTCTTAAACCCCTTAATGGATTAAATGATTCATACCTAACATCGTGTATCTGATATTCCCCCTCTGATATAAACTGAGCTGCTTCACTGTATATAGATTTATTATATCTGATTATCATGACTTTTTCCTGTAACTGCAGAACTCTCTTTGAGGGTAACTGGTACAGTCCGGAGAAGAGGGTGTACTGCATCCCTGGGGTGTCAGCAGACATGATGGAGCTGATCATTCAGTATGCTTACACCGGCGATCCAGAAATCACAGTCAGTAATGTGGAGCGTCTGCTGGCCGCAGCTCATTACCTCGACATCCAGGGTCTCCTTCACCTCTGCTGTGACTTTCTTAAACTCACTCTCTGTCCACGTAACTGCATCAGAATTTGGAGGTACGCTGAAGTGTACTCCTGTCGTGAGCTGTGTGATTGGGCCCATACCTTCATCCTGAAGCACTTTGAGAAGATCAGTTCTCCTCCGACTCCGGAGTTCTTGACGATGAGCCTGTCAGAACTCGGCAGCGTTCTGGAGCAGGACAGGTTGAATGTGAGGGAGGAGGAAACGGTGTTTAAAGCATTGATGACCTGGATCGAGCACGATCTGGAACTGCGCTCACCCCACATCATCACTCTGCTGCCAAAGGTGAGCTTGTAGGGGGCATGTGAGGATGAGGACAGGATTTACAATCTCACACTTTATTTTTTTTTCTGCCTTAAACATATTTTATATGATTCATTTAAGGACTGTAAATAGATGCTGAATGTAATGCTCAACCTAATCCTATCTCACCCCTCAGAATCCTGCTCTTGTTTTGGGATCTTATTTTAATATAATACTGGTCTATTTATTTCATTCAGATAAACTCAAACCAAAAGACCTTAGATTTGAAGGATTCTTTGTCGTTTTTTGGTTGAAAGTCTGAGGTGGCTTAGTGTTTAGCATGTGCTCCTCTCAGGTCTGGGGATTCCTGCTTCGAATCCCAATCTGGGTGGAGTTTCCATGTTCTCCCCGTGTCCGCGTGGGTTTCCTCCGGGTTCTCCGGTTTCCTCCCACAGTCCAAAAACATGGATCAAGTCAAATGAATTCTCCAAATTGCCCCATATAGAGTGTGTGTGTGAGTGAGTGTGTGCCCAGTGATGGATTGGTGTCCTGTCCTGGGTGTATCTGCCCAGCGCCCGAAACGTTCTCCCCTGGATGGATCCCCCCCCCCCAGCGACCATAATAGAGGATAAAACAGAAGATAATGGATGGATGGTTGAACGTCTGTCCATTTTTATTGTAATAATGTTTTAATAACATGTAGTTGGAGGCAGGTTTAAAAATAACTAAGTCCAAACCAATAATAAGCACTAACAGTTCAGTTTGCATATGGATGTGGAGCACCTCACAGCTGACCCCCTGCCTGCACGCTCCTCATATAAAAACATTCAGATCTCATCTGTGTTGTGTTCTCAGGTACGACTGGGCCTAACGAGTACAGAGTTCTGCCACGAGGTGATGGAAACCCAGCTGATCTGCCAGTACAAAGAGTGTAGCTCCATCATCGAACACTCCTTGAAGATCCTCTATAAGATGCCTGGACTGAGCAGCACAGTCTTAACTGAATCAGCCGGTCGCCCTCGGGTGCCACACTCTGTTCTGCTTGCTTTTGGAGGCTGGATTGATGGAGGCAAATGCAACATCATCGAGGCTTATAACCCCAGAGCTCAATCCTGGAGGGTGATCAGTCGCTCAACGGAACATCCTCTAGTATCTGACCACACGATATTCCTTGACGGTTTCATATACTTTGTTGGTGGGGTTGTTCAAGATTTTTTTTTCAGAGGCGTCTGCAAATTTAATGTTGTTGCTCAGACCTGGCATGAGGTGGCACCCATGCAATCACGCCATTACGACGGTAGTGTGACTGTGCTGGAAGGATACATATTTGCCATGGGAGGCTCTGATGGCATCATACCGCTCAATACAGTCGAATATTATTGTCCTCTGAATGACAAGTGGAGCTATGTGGCGCCCATGAATGTGCAGAGAACTGGTGCCAGCGCCACCACCCTGCATGGCAAGGTAATATTACTGTAGATACTACATTCATACATTCATAAACTCACAAACTCCTGCCTGTCAGTGTGTTTTAAGCAGAATATCGAAATAAATTGTACTTTTTCTAATGCTTTCTTCAGATTTACATTTGTGGTGGCAACACTGAAGAAGTGTATCACTCCACGGTTGAGTGTTTCGACCCCCAAATTGACCAGTGGACCTACATCGCCCCGTTGCTTGAGCATAGGAAAGGAATGGGTGCCATCACTCTCAATAACCAGATCTATGTGGTGAGTCCAGATACATTACACATGGTAATTCCTAAGTGGTTCCTCAAAGGTTCTTTGGGTGATAACATGTTTAAAAGGTCACTGACTCACCTGAAGGGTTCTTTGAATGTTAAATTATTCTAGATTATGGAAATAATAATATATATATATTATATATATATTAATATATATATATATATATATATATATATATATATATATATATATATATATATATATATATATATATATATATATATATATATATTTATTATGTATAATAATATATAATTGCCCCTGACTCTGGCTGCTTTGATTGGTTAATGACTTTAAGTCAAACCTTAAGTCAAACATGGGTGAAGTGAATTGAGTTCTCCAAATTGCCCCATATAGAGTGTGTTTTTGTGTGTGTGTGTGTGTGTGTGTGTGTGTGTGTGAGTGAGTGTGTGCCCAGCGATAGATTGGCGCCCTGTCCTGGGTGTATCTGCTCAGCGCCCGAAATGTTGTCCCCGGGATGGGCATGGGAAACCCCTCCCCCCCCCTTTTTTATGGGAAACCCCCCCCGCAACCCTAATATAGGATAAAGCAGAAGATAATGAACGAATGAATGAATGAATGAATGAACATCAGGATTCTGTGTGTTCTGTCAGTCAGGGTCCTCCATAACTTTTGACATAAGGGATCCTGCTTAAAGTTATGCTGAAACACTAAGGGAACTTGCCCAAACGTTTCCTACAATCCATGTCTGGATGCTTGATTTTACAAACCTGTGTCAATGTCACACTGGTCCACCTGGACTGGAAACGCGGCTGCGCAAATGCAGCGCAGAGCCGCAGCGCTCTAACGCGCAGAAGGGAGCCAGGCACGCAGGTAGAACAAATGAAGAAATTTATTAGAGGTGCACAAACACCGAACACACAGGTAAACAGACAAGTGTAACATAAAACGAAGACGCCCACGGAAGACATGAAACCCCGGAACTAAATACCTACATATCCCACCACGTGCACAACACCACCCAATGAACCCGCGAAGCTAATTAACTAAAATACCCACACGAGACAGCTAATCAACTAAACACAGGAACACAAACACAGAACCCAAACACAAACAAACGCCGAGAAACGGGTGCCCTAGGCACCCGTTACAGTCAACAGGACAGTGACCTCAATACTTTTGTTCGTATAGTGTTTAATGACTTCTGACAGTAACAATGGGATTTTTTTGTGCTTTGAATTGCACTTTTCTTTTACATTTACGCATCTGTAATATTTTTGTTTGCAGGTCGGGGGCTGTAATGAAGATGAAATTCTGAAGAGTGTTGAGGTTTATGACCCTCAGTCAAACAAGTGGAGGAATTGTGCCCCCATGCTTCATCCTCGATACGAGTTTGGAATTGAGGTACCAAGACAGAGCAGAAATCTTGGCTTTTCAAAAGTGATTAGACATGTTAGAGACTTTAGCTACACTTTAGTTTAACCTTGATTATTGATCAGCTTTTCATATAAACCCAGATACCATACAGATGTGGCTGTTACAGGTGCCTCGTTTGTGTTCTTTATTATCGCAGCTGGGTGATTGGTTTGTTTTGTGCACGTGATTAGTTGGGTTGTTATTTAGTTTCCGTTTCCCCTCTGTTCGGTGCACGTCTTTGTTTTGCGGTTATCTTACCCAATGTTAGTTTGTTCGTTTGTTCCCCCTTTTTGTTGGTGTTCCGTCACCAGTTTTTAATAAATTCGGTTTTGGATTTTATCCCGGTGTTTTTCTGGACTCTCTCTCCGCGATCAACCACGGTACGACGCTGCGCACTTTCTCCGCACAGGTCGTATTCGTGGGAGTGTTTCTGTGGACCGACGTACGCATTATTCCCCGCGTGGTCGGTGCCCGGGAAGCGCTCACTAGGCGCGAGCGGCGTATGCCCTAATTCCCACGTCCGTTCTTCCTCCGGGGAAGAACAGACATCTCTAACAGTGGCAATGTGCTGTATAAGTTTGCCCTCCTTGCAATACTTATACCACTAAAGCGAGACATGACACACAATTTATAGCGGAGTACCTCTAAATAGTGATATCATGTTCTGACATTATGTTCAACAACACATTTATGCAGAGATGTTGGTTTTTATCAGTCTTCATTTTGTTTTTTGTTCTCAGGTGATGGATGAGCGATTGTACATAGTCGGTGGCTCTAGCAAATTTGGACCACTCTCCAAAACTGAGTACTATGATGACAAAACAGACCAATGGTACAGAAACATCTTTCAGCTTTTATTCATTCAATCATTATCTCCCGCTTTATCCTCTATTAGGGTCACGGCGGGGTTCCCCATGCCCATCCAGGGGAGAACATTTTGGCTGCTGGGCAGATAGACCCAGGACAGGGCGCCAATCTATCGCTGGGCACACACTCACTCACACACACACCCTATATGGGGCAATATGGAGAATTCAATTGAATTGATTAATGTTTTTGGACTGTGGGAGAAAACCGGAGAACCCGGAGGAAACCCACGCGGACACAGGGAGAACATGGAAACTCCACCCATATGGGGACTACATATGGTCATGTAGTATGTAGGATGTAGACATAATGCATAACTTGCAGACATTATGACGTGCAGAAAGCTTTCAAGGATTAATATTTATATCTTTGTGCTTTGTTGCAGGTTCGTTGAGTCGAATATGAACTTTAGACGTTGTCGGCTGAGGTTGCTGCGTGCTCTCTGATCTTCCCAACATCACAGACTACACGGCCAACCAGGGGCCCAACAAGCCCTGAACTGCCAGACATCCAACCTATTACGATTAATTTCTCTGTATTAAAATGTAAATGATTTCTGTTTAAGAAAAATAAAAGTTAAAGCCTGATGGACAATTGTTTGTATTGATTAAGCTGAAAGTGCTTAATTAGTGTTACAAAGAAAAGTCTTTATCTTTAACTTCTGATTCAATTTGCTAGCTTTTTCTGGTCATTCTAAAAAAAAATTCAAGACAGACGTTATTTAGACATTAAGCAAAATAACTTTTCGGTGCTGGTACGATATTTGCGTGGTGCACGGATTCTGTTGTAGTGGAAAGCCACTGCTCTGCGGACCTGGAGTTCCTGATCATTAAATGCAGACCCTTCTATCTGCCCCGTGAGTTTAGCAGTGTTGTTGCTGCTGTAGTCTATGTACCTCCGTATTCTAATGCTAACTCGGC
This sequence comes from Corydoras sp. C115, assembly GCA_019802505.1. Taxonomy (NCBI): domain Eukaryota; kingdom Metazoa; phylum Chordata; class Actinopteri; order Siluriformes; family Callichthyidae; genus Corydoras; species Corydoras sp. C115. Next base: position 18,012 of record JAFMOC010001067.1, on the reverse strand, counting down.
TATGGAGGAACTCTGTGCTACTATCAACAAACTGCAAACTACATACCCAGATGGAGCCTTCATTGTAGCATGTGACATTAATCATACTGAGCTAAAATCTAGATTACCAAAAAAATTTCAGAATGTCTCCTGCATCACAAGGGGACAAAAAAATTAAAGTTTACACAAACGTGGCTCATGCATACAAAGTCACCCCCCCCCCCACCTTGGACTATCTGATCATCTTTCATTGTTTTTACTACCCAAATACACTCCAGTTATCCAGAGGATCAAGCCTACCACCAGAACTGTAAAGATCTGGACGGATGGGGCCGACTTCTTCCTTCAGCACCAGTTCCAGCACACCGAATGGAGTGAGTATACTGCCCGGGCCACCATGGGCTCACACATCCACCTGGACACCTACACTAACTCTGTCCTGAAATACATCAACACTGCCACATCATAAATTTTTTTTTTTAATTTATTATCTTCCACTTAATCCTCTATTAGTGTTGGGGGAGGGGTTTTCGTGCCCATCCTGGGGAGAACGTTGTGGACGCTGTGCAGTATCTACCACTGGACACACACACACTATATGGGGCATTTAAGAGTATTCAGTTTACCTTGAATCCATGTTTATCGGCTCTGGGATAAAACTGAAGGAACCGGAGAAAACCCATGTTGACACAGGGAGAACATGCAAACCACCCAGATCTGAGCAGCATTAGGGGCACCCCATTGAATGATTGTTCTTCTCCTCCATTAGCACAACCTGCAGGCTGGTGGTTCCATCCTCAGCATCGTTCTAGTATAAACCTCACACCACCTCAATATCACCCCCACTCCACCTCCGTCTCCGAAATCTACCTGCCCCGTCCCTCTAATAAACCCATTCCTGCTCTTGTCCATGTCCTTCACCCCAAAGGAGGATCTTGAGCTCTCACCTCCACGTTCTGGATTTTGGTCAGAGCTGCACTGTCTCTGAGCTGTTCAGTCTCAGGTCTCACTGGAAAGAAGATGCTGATGGCATGGAGATGTGGGCGTGATGGCCTCCTTACAAACCCTGCAGCGAGAGCCTCCGATTGTTAACTCTCCATCTGGCTTCGCTCGGTCGTGGAACTCGAACGCATGACCGCAGAGGCCATCGCTTTCCCGAGCGTTAGCGGGAGCTTATCGTCCGGTCCCCGTGGACGAGAGCGCGAGCCCGCTCGGTCGATGGGACTAATGGATGAAATGACTCGGTGGTTACACGTTTACGTAGGCTGCCCGGATTAGGAGGCCGTCAGATTTGATTTGAGACTGAGGTTTTGTTTTGGAATCGGAGGAGACACGATTTTACTACATCAATCTGTTATGGTGAGGGGAGAGGAGGAAGCAAGTTACGGACTCAGCGGAAGTCCCTAGTGGCGACTATCACCCAGTGCCCGGGAAATAATAATCAAGGACGCAAATAAGAACAAATTAAAAGGTAATTGTGAACAATAAAGGGGTAATATAATAGAGGGAAGTGAACTGGTTCTGCAGACTGTACTGTACGGGGATCGAAGTCAGGAATGTTAAACATAAATCACGCTGAACAGCGGTATAATAAGTCAACTAAGGAGCCTACCGGGGTCCCGGCGGCTGGAAAACGGTTTCAAATTAACTATAAATGAGGGAAGAGCGCGCTTCCGCACAAAACCTTTGTGCAGCGACTGACGTGAAGTAAAAGGAGCGCGCGGAATGCACAACGTCTGTGCGCATGCGCACTAAACACAATTCCTCGACAGCTGGAAAAAGGAAGCCGCGAGTGAGGAAAAAACAAAAACATCCGATACGCGCGTGCGGACTTAAAGCACGCTAACGCGCGTGTCGGCAACGAAAGTGGTGCGCTTCGGCCGCGCACACCACACACACGCACACACACACACACACACACTCCGCCGATTCGCGAGCTAAAAAAACGCGGCGAGCGCTGGCGACTGTCCAACAGCAACACACGCCCACCACCACGCGCTGTCTTTGCCTGTTTGTCTAAGAGCTGAAATACCTCCCGTCTCCTGACGGTACCACGGCTGACCCCTCTAAACGGGCCCAGTCGTACCCACTAATAAAGGTAAACCGGTCACAGTGTCACGTGGCGGCAAGCGTCAGGTTACAGTGCGACAAAGCGTGAGGCTTGTCGCATTGTTTAAGTAGGTACGCCGGCCGGTGCGCCTTGTTGCCGTTGATTAGCGCGGCGCCTTCTGGGAGTTGCAGTTCTCCCACCAGGACGCCGCCCTTCACCGGCACTTCGTCGCCTGCCCCTAGTGGCTGGTCGCCCCGTTACAGTACCCCCCCCTCTAGGGGCGGCTCCTGACGTCCCCAGGCCGGTGGCCCGATCTCTTCTAAACTGACGAATGAGGTTGGGATCCAAGATGTGTCTGGATGGGACCCAGGAACGTTCCTCCGGACCATAACCCTCCCAATCCACAAGGTATTGGGTAGAGCCTTGGACCTGACGGGAATCCAGCAAACGTCGTACCGTGTACGCGGGACCTCCTGCGACCTGCCTGGGGGCCGGTGGAAGCGTGGGTGGGGCAGACCCCTGGCATAGGTACGGCTTAAGTCTCGAGGCGTGGAAGGTAGGGTGAATACGCATCGCAGGGGGCAGTTCCAGCCGGTACGTGACTGGATTTATTCGGCGTTGCACCCTAAAGGGTCCCACAAACTTGGGAGCCAGCTTGTTGGATTGGCCACGGAGGGGGAGATCCCGGGTAGACAGCCAGACTCGTTGGCCTGGACGGTAGGTGGGTCCCAACTGCCTCCGTTTATTGGCGGTTCGTCTCATGGCCTCATTACGCTGCCTGAGAGCTGCTCGAGCCCTCCGCCACGTCTGATGGCAACGGCTGACGTAACGTGCTGCCGTAGGTACCCCCACTTCCACCTCCTGTTCGGGGAACATGGGGGCTGGGTACCCAAACTGACACTCGAATGGTGACATGTCAATGGCCGAGTGCCAGAGGGTATTGTGGGCATATTCTGCCCAGGGTAAGTGTTCTACCCATGTGTTGGGCCGGTCTGTCGTCAGGCACCGGAGCATACGCCCGAGATCCTGGTTAACTCTTTCGGTCTGGCCGTTGGACTCCGGATGAAAACCCGACGACAGGCTAGCCTTTGCCCCTAATAGTTGGCAGAACGCCCGCCAAAAACGACTAGAAAATTGAGGACCTCGGTCGGAGACAATATCTCTGGGGATCCCGTGGACCCGGACCACGTGCTGAACCAAAAGGTCTGCCGTCTCCTTGGCGTTAGGGAGTTTGGGCAGTGCTACAAACTTACACGCCTTGGAGAAGCGGTCCACGATCACCAACACGACCGAGTTGCCTCTGGACGGGGGAAGCCCTGTGACAAAGTCCATGGCAATATGTGACCATGGGCGAGATGGAATAGGCAAGGGTTGCAGCCGACCTGCTGGCCTGGCTCGGGGTGTTTTGTTCCGTGCACAGACGGTGCACCCTGTAATAAAGGACCTCACGGAACCCTCCATCCCCGGCCACCAGAATCTCCGACGGAGGAACTCAAGAGTTCGGGTGATGCCGGGGTGGGCTGAGAAAAAAGAGGCATGCCCCCATTGGAGGACCCTCTTGCGCATTTGAGGTGGAACAAATAAACGCCCTGGAGGACCCCCGCCCGGATCAGGATTGTTCCGGAGGGCCCTTCTAACCTGGTCTTCGACTGGCCAGGTGAGGGCTGCCACAATTCGTGGCTCAGGGAGGATCGACTTGGGTTCTGCATCCTCCGGCCCTTCAGTCCGAACCCCATAGACGGGAAAGAGCATCTGGCTTGGTGTTCTTTGAACCTGGCCGATACGACAAGGTGAACTCGAATCTCTCAAAGAAGAGAGACCAGCGAGCTTGACGGGCGCTTAAACGCTTAGCTTGTCGTATGTAGGCCAGGTTTTTGTGGTCTGTCCAGACCAAGAAGGGATGTTTCGCTCCCTCAAGCCAGTGCCTCCACTCTTCAAGTGCCAACTTTATGGCCAGCAATTCCCTGTCCCCGACCGGATAGTTGCGCTCAGGAGATGAGAGCTGGCGTGAGAAGTACGCACAAGGATGGAGTTTAGGAGGCGTCCCCACCCTCTGGGACAACACCGCCCCAACTCCCCACCTCCGACGCATCTACCTCGACGATGAAAGGTTTCTCCACATCCGGGAGGTGGAGGACGGGGGAAGAGGTTAAGCATTCCCGCAGGGTATTGAATGCCCGATCGGCTTCGGGAGTCCAGCGAAAACGACCTGGAATCTTTCGAGTTAGGGCTGAGAGAGGGGCCGCGATGGAGCCGAAATCTCTCACAAACTTGCGAAAGAAGTTGGCGAAGCCTAAAAAAACGCTGTACCTCCCGAAGTGAGTTCGGACGGGGCCAGTCAGTCACAGCCTGAACCTTGGCGGGGTCCATTCTGAGGGTACCTTGAGAGATGATGAACCCCAGAAAAGATACCGTAGAGGAATGGAAGACCGATTTCTCCAACTTAACAAACAGCTTGTGCTGCAGTAGGAGCTGGAGAACCCGCCTCACGTGGCCGACATGCTCCTCTAGTGACCGGCTGTAGATGAGTATGTCATCCAAATAAACATAGACGTACCGGTCTAATGTCTCTCTTAATGCCTCGTGAATGAACCGCTGGAAAACGGCAGGGGCGTTCATCAAGCCGAAGGGCATTACCCGATATTCATAATGACCAGTTGGGGTCAGAAATGCCGTCTTCCACTCGTCCCCCTGCCGTATACGGATAAGGTTGTAGGCGCTGCGCAGGTCCAGCTTAGTGAAGACGGATGCCTGCTGCAGAGCCTCAAACCCTGTAGCCATAAGAGGCAGAGGGTAGCGGTCCCTCACAGTAATAGCATTAAGAGCACGGTAGTCTATGCATGGGCGAAGGGTACCATCCTTCTTCTTAACAAAAAAAAATCCTGCCCCTGCCGGTGAAGATGACTGTCGGATGAACCCCTGTTCTAGGGCCTCCTTCACATAGTTCTCCATGGCTGTGCGTTCGGCGGGGTTTAAGGAAAACAGCCTGCCCCGTGGTGGTGTGGTACCAGGTAGCAGGTTGATGGCACAGTCATAGGGCCTGTGTGGGGGAAGGCTCAGGGCCCTGGACTTACTAAAGGCCTCTCCAAGGTCATGATAGTAGTGGGGCACCTTGGAGAGGTCACAGGGTTCCTCCATTTTAGGCTGTTGGGGGCTCCTGGGGAGTAGACAGGCCTCCTGACAGCGTGGAGCCCACCCATAGATGGAACGTGTCTGCCAATCGACCATAGGATTGTGCTGGGTGAGCCAAGGGAATCCTAAGACCAACAGGAGATTGGGGACTCTGGTGACAAATAGTCGAAGAGTCTCCCGATGACCCTTAATGTCAAGGTGGACTGGGTGTGTGGCATGAGTAATAGGGCCCGCTCCCAGCATCCGCCCATCTAGGGCCCGCACTGGTATGGGCTCCGGCAACCTCTCAGTAGGCACTCCAAGAGATCTGACCAGACCCTCGTCAACAAAGTTGCCACCTGCCCCTGAGTCCAAAAAGGCGAACACTCGGGAGTGGGGTGTTTCTCCCCATGACAGAGTTCCCTCGACAACAACGCCGGCGGGGGGATTAGGGATACGGCCTAGGCCCGGCCCCCCTGACCGGGTCTGGCCCCTGCATTTCCCGACAATCGTGGGCCCGACTGTTCAGTTCCCCCTAATTGCATGGGTTCAGAACCCCCACAGGGTGCTACATGATAGCGGGGTGGTGAATGCCAGCGAGGTTGGCCTGTGGAGGCCTTGGGGTGATTCATCCTCTCCCGGGCCCGCTGGCGGGTCCTGGGAAGCGAGCTCATCTTTCATACGCTCGCTCAACCCCTTTTCAAAAAGACCTAATAAGGCTGGCTCATTCCAGCCGCTCTCGGCCGCTACCGTTCTAAAATCAATGACATAGTCGGCCGCGGAGCGAGTTCCCTGCGTCAAGGAAAGGAGACGAGCCGACACCTTCTTACCCTCCTTGGGGTTATAAAACGTTTGCCGGAGTGCGCGGCGGAAAGCCAGCTCGCTGGCACATTCCTGCGCGTCCGCCTCCCACAGGGCTGTGGCCCAGGTCAATGCCCTACCCGTAAGAAGGGAGATCATGAACGCTACCTTGGCGCGCTCAGTGGGGAAGCGTGATGGCTGCTGCTCGATAGTCAAGGAGCACTGCAGCAAGAATCCACGGCATTTATCTGCCTCTCCAGCAAAACGTTCAGGGGGGGAGAAGTATGCCTCAGGGGTCCCAGATGTTGATGCCCTTGGAGGCCCCCTAGAGGGAGGTAGGGGCACCGAAGCCGCAGCCTCAGATTGTAGTTGAGTCATGAGGGCGAGCTGCTGGGTTATCTGCTCCAACAACTGCTCATGCCGGCCGATGGCTGTCCCCTGTTGTTGCAAGGCTTCCTGAAATAACTTAAAGTCCGCTGCCTCCATACTGGTCGCACTGTACTGTTATGGTGAGGGGAGAGGAGGAAGCAAGTTACGGACTCAGCGGAAGTCCCTAGTGGCGACTATCACCCAGTGCCCGGGAAATAATAATCAAGGACGCAAATAAGAACAAATTAAAAGGTGTGAACAATAAAGGGGTAATATAATAGGGAGTGAACTGGTTCTGCAGACTGTACTGTACGGGGATCGAAGTCAGGAATGTTAAACATAAATCACGCTGAACAGCGGTATAATAAGTCAACTAAGGAGCCTACCGGGGTCCCGGCGGCTGGAAAACACGGTTCAAATTAACTATAAATGAGGGAAGAGCGCGCTTCCGCACAAACCTTTGTGCAGCGACTGACGTGAAGTAAAAGGAGCGCGCGGAATGCACAACGTCTGTGCGCATGCGCACTAAACACAATTCCTCGACAGCTCGGAGCCGCGAGTGAGGAAAAACAAAAACATCCGATACGCGCGTGCGGACTTAAAGCACGCTAACGCGCGTGTCGGCAACGAAAGTGGTGCGCTTCGGCCGCGCGCACACACACACGCACGCACACACACACACTCCGCCGATTCGCGAGCTAAACGCGGCGAGCGCTGGCGACTGTCCAACCAGCGACACGCCCACCACCACGCGCTGTCTATGCCTGTTTGTCTAAGAGCTGAAATACCTCCCGTCTCCTGACGGTACCACGGCTGACCCCTCTAAACGGGCCCAGTCGTACCCACTAATAAAGGTAAACCGGTCACAGTGTCACGTGGCGGCAAGCGTCAGGTTACAGTGCGACAAAGCGTGAGGCTTGTCGCATTGTTTAAGTAGGTACGCCGGCCGGTGCGCCTTGTTGCCGTTGATTAGCGCGGCGCCTTCTGGGAGTTGCAGTTCTCCCACCAGGACGCCGCCCTTCACCGGCACTTCGTCGCCTGCCCCTAGTGGCTGGTCGCCCCGTTACACAATCAAGTGGAAAAAAACAATTAAATGCCGATTCAATGAGAGGTTTCATAGTTTTTTTTAATCAGAAGGTGATACATTTAATAACAAAGGGGATCTTTTGATTTCTTTATCACAAATCTGTTCTTACAATAAATCAATCAGATTTATTTAATAGAATGAATAGTTTAGTGTATGCAGATATAAAGTGTGTGTGAGATCAAATGTACTTTGAAATGAAAGCTTAGAAGAAATACACAACCTGTTTTCTACTACACAGTACCAGTCACATGTTAGGACACGCCCCCTTCTGGCTCCATTGTCCATTTCCTCCACTTACAATATATCGATGGTAGTCCATGTGTGTTCTTTGTGTTTGTTAGTCCCCTGTGGGTTCTCTGTTCTCTATTGGTCATCACAGAACAGGTATCATTTGGGTGGTAGATTGTTTATTGTCAGTTCTGCAGTGACACTGATGCAGGGGGGGGGGGGGGGGTTAGTGCAGCAGTGCTGCTGGAGGTTCATTTAAACACCTCAGTGACACTGCTGGGATAGGAATAATGCACCCACCCTGTATTATAGAACAGAGTACACACTGGGGACTGTAGAACACAAACAGATGAACTACAGTCTGGAATTGTAGAACTACAAAGTCCATCTTTACGTTAAGGGGAACCGAACATGGACAATAGGGGGAACAAAAAGGGGGCGTGTCCAAAGTCAGGACTCATACCTGGCCTGCAGCTTCTAGACGGTGCACATAAACCCTGCTTGATGTTTTGTAAGTTTCATTCATTATCTTCCGCTTTATCCTCTATTAGGGTCGGGGGGGGGGGGGGTTCCCATGCCCATCCAGGGGAGAACGTTTCGGGCGCTGGGCAGATATATATATAGACCTTTATTTAATATAGACCTTTATTTAACCAGGCAAATCATTAAGAACACCTTCTTTACAATGACAGTCTGACAAAAAAAAAACATACAGCACACAAACAACACTATAAGACAACAAAAACAACAATAACATTATAAAGTGTCTAAATCACTGCAGTTACAACATTCAGTAAGAACATTTGTAATAGCGTTCTTAAAAGAGAACATGGATATAAAATCAGTCATTTTTAGTGATTTTTGCAAGGAGTTCCAGTCTCTGGCAGCCGCAGATTGAAATGAAGATAAACCAAAGACTGTGTTTGTTTTAGGGATTTTCAGTGTGATGAGTCGGGCGGTGCGAGTATTGTAAGCAGCGGATGACAGTTGTAGCAAGTTACACAGATAAGGAGGAGAAACACCAAGGAGAGTTTTGTAAATGAATTTATAGCAGTGAGAGGTACGACGGGTATGTAATGATGTCCAGTTCACAGATGCGTACAGAGAACAATGGTGAGTTTTAAAAGGTGCATTTGTGGCAAAGCGAATAGCAGAACGATAAAGAACGTCAAGTTTTTGAAGAAGACTTTTACTGGCAGACTTCTATATGATATCACCATAATCAAACAAGTGCAGAATTGTATTTGCACTAATGTCACTTTGGCTGAGCGGGTTAGACAAGAGCACATTCTATAAAGGAAACCAATTTTAGACCTAATTTTAGACTGTAGTTTAGTGATATGTGTGGCAAAGTATAGCGTGCTGTCTAACCAAATACCTAGATATCTGTATTCTGTGACCTGGCATATTCTTGTGCCCTCAGAGGTTACTACTGTATGTTTTGAACTGGTGGGGAGGCAGATACTTTCTTACCAAACCACATGAGCTTGGTTTTATTGATGTTAATCTGTAAATGCAAAGTTGAGAAAAACTGTTGTATACTGAGAACATTTTTGTAGTGTGTTGGCTACAAACTCTGGAGATGGGCCTATTGCGTAAAGAACTGTATCATCAGCATAGAGGTGAACAAATGAGTCTTTGGTGATTAAAGCAATATCGTTCAAATAAATAGAAAATAGAAAAACCCATGATCCATGTGTTTGGACTGTGGGAGGAAACCCACGCGGACACGGGGAGGACATGCAAACTCCACCCAGATTGGGATTCGAACCAGGAATCCCTAGCGCTGAGAGGAGAACGTACTAAACCACTAAGCCACCGTGCCGCCCTGTTTAAACGTCGACTTAAGAAAATCAAAATGTGAGGTTTTAAAGACGCAGCTTGAGATGTTCATAGAAGCGGAACTGAAGCTTGCTCTCTGCTTCCCTGCTCCACAGGCTGCTACCGTAAGCCCTGAGCTACCAAGCGTTTATCGAGAACTTTTCGAGACGAGACTTTCGTGGTTCTATTTGCCGGCGACGCCGTCACCTCGATGAACGCACGATAACCCTTTGAACCACGGATGTGCTCATTTTTGTAAGGGAAGCCTTTTTCCCCATCCGTGTTCCGGCTCCCGTCGTAACGCCGAGCTTTGAATCCGCACGTGAAATGAGAGGAACGGAGAACCCGCTGCAGTGTGGATTAATTCTGATCAGATTATTAGATGAGGAACAATAGTGGTCACTGAGTAAGCTTGGTCAGAACAGGTCACTTTAGTAGGACCACTGTATTTACTGCTGCTGTTGTAGCCTTTTGCCTCAAGGTTTAATATGCTGTGTGTTTGAACCGCACCGTTCTGGCGGTATGGAAATGCTCAGATCAGCCCGTCTGGCGCCAACAATCACACCAAAGTCATTCATTTTCATTATTATTAATAAACGGGGCGGCTCTTTGGCTCAGTGGTCAACACGTCCATCTCGCGGTGCTGGGGATCCAGATTCGAATCCCGACCTAGGTAGAGTTTGCATGTTCTCCACGTGTCAGCATGGGTTTCCTCGATGTTCTGCGGTTTCCTCCCACAGTCCAAAAACATGTATTCAAGGAAAATTGAATGCTCTAAATTGCCCTTATGTTGTGTGTATGTCTGTGTGAGTGATTGGTGCCCTGTCCCTGGTGTATCTGCCCAGCGTCCCAAACCGGGTCCTCTGGATGGACATAGTTCCGCCTCTTAAATCTGATTGGCTGAGCCGTTTGTCCAGACAGTAACGCACACCTCTGAGCGCTCTACATTCGTATCAGTGTGTGATGAACAATACATTATTTTCTCTATTTTTTTAACATGTTAAATATTTATATTATGCTAATATTTAGATTATGCTATCAGTCTGAAGGGAAGGCTTCCATCTGAATATGGAGTATGTCAGATTATTTTTAGGAAAGAGCATCTGTGAGGCCAGGACAAAATGACCTGACTCTCCATCGTCATTCTAGTTCATCCCAAGGATATGGGGTGCGGAGCTCAGAGCTCCATTCAGGTTCGGCCACAACAAACACATAATTATAAATAAAATAAATTACAAATAAATAATTAATGAATAAATAATGTAATTGTGTTTGAAATTAAAATAACCTTCTCCAAAATAATGAAAAATAACATCCTTTAATGTTGAAATCTTTTCTTTAATCAAAGACAGAGCCCTCAATGGCTCTCTATTGAAACACAAAAATGGTTTCGCATTAACAGCTTCAAACATCAAATCTTAGCCTCAAGAGATTCAATAATTTAAGTATAATATAAAGCACATTAGAAGATGGTGGAATATTTTAAAACGAGTCTGCGTGTGACGTCGTTACACCAAACTAACAGTTTATAATTGAGCTTGATAAATCTCCATTTCAATCGATGTTAATGCCGAAACTTGGGATATTGAGGAGGCTTGGGGCACGTTGGTGACCTCTACAGGTAAATTTTTACAGCGCTTACAGTCTGTAGTGTGTCCTTCACATTTAACCCATCCGTGCAATTGGGGTTCGGTGTCCTGCCCAAGGGCACTCGAGTACATAGAACTTGTCGGGGCCGGGAATTAAACCAGGGACTGGTTTCTAAACCACAAGCCGTAGTGGGCGGGGCAAGCGGTGTATTACACAGAGATCATAATTGACACCTGCTGTCGCGAAGACGTTGTCGTGTGCATGGAGACGCCGTGAGCCCCCTGCTGGTCACGCCTCGGACCTTAAATCAGTCTCCTCGTTGCATCCTGATTCATACAGGTCCCTCGTTTCAGCTTCGTGTGATGTGTTTGTGTTACTTCTGCCTTCTTTCTCTTGGCGTCTCCGTGACGTGAAGTGGAAATCTGTTCGGGTACGAACCTTTTAAACTCGGTTTCATGTAGGACGACCGTGCGGCCGGTCGTTCGTTATGACGTTGCTCTCGGGAATCGTACCGGCGACTCTCCAAATGACTCCTTAATCAAGCAGCTGTTGTGTGTATGACTTTTAACACCCGGCTCTCGGCACTTCAGCGTGACTCATCTGTGCTAATGGAGTTTTGTAACACCGTGTGGGCAACAGAAATCACGCTTGTCATTTAATTTTTTATTTTCCACATTCGAGCTCACAGCAAGAACACAAGTTTAATTACCGGAAGGAAGCGCTGAGGAAAGCGCCCGCCGCGTTCGGCCCTTTACGGAGCCACGCTGTGATCCGGCGTGTGATTGTAAAACAGAATGAGAATCAGGAGCCGCCTCAGAATTCAAAGCAACCGCGGCGTGCAGGAGGACATTCATCTCAACGTGTTCATTCATCACAGAACGTGACCGAGGGGAACCAGATTCGGCCCTGAGACCTGAAGGTTACCGGTTCGAGTCCCCTTCCCAACGAGTACTATGGCTGAAGTGCCCTTGGGCAAGGCACCTAAGCCCAAATGCTCCCTGGGGGCCGTATACAAGGCTGCCTACTGCTTGGGCACGTGTGTTCACTTCATTGTCTGTGTGTGTGTGTTGTACAGATGGGTTAAATGTGGAGGACACACTCCTCTGTGTGTAAGTACACCCTGAAAATGGATCACTTTATACGTGTCTTTTTTTTTTGGGGGGGGGGATCCCATCCATTCTTTATCCATCCATCCATTATGTTCAAGGATAATGATGGATGATGGTGACGTGTATGTTTTGGGAAACAGCACGTCGTGTCATTTAGAAATGTTTTTTTAATAATTTTTTTAAAGGCTTATATTTAAATAAGCTTATATTTTTGGGGGAATTAGTTTATTAGAGGGAGATGTCGTGGAGACATGGTTATTGAGGTGGGGTGGACATGTATAAAGGAGGGAGGCTGAGGATGGAGCCACCAGGCAGGAGGAGGAGAGGAAGGCCAATAAGCAGGTGTTTATATGTGGTGAACGAGGACATGCAGGTAGTTGAGGTGATGGAGGACAAAACTCAGGGCAGAATGAAGTATAATCTTGGGGGCGTTCCTCATGCCCATCCAGGGGAGAAAAGTTTCGGTTGCTGGGTAGATACAGCCAGGACCTGTTCGTGCGGTGTGAAAGTATGACGCTTATTAGTACATCTCGCTAGACGAGCCCACCACCCTGCCAATGACTGCAGTGGCACCGGGCACGCCGGCGTTCTAGCCCATAGGCCACCATATGCCGTGCCCGCCTGTGTGAAATGATGGCTGCTGAATCTTGTTTTTCTGGCTGAAGAAGAGCCTGAATAATTGAGCTGGCTGTCAGATAGCCGATTGCTCCTGATTCATTCTTAGAGCTTTTTCAGGACAGCTCGACTTTATACTTTATCGCAGATGCGAATTGGTTAGTGACATGATGCGAAGGTGGAGCGCCGATAAACGACTCTCCTTACATACGCTGTTTATGGGTTGTGATAACGCAGCTTTACATGAAACGTAGGTCGGGTTATGGGGTTTTAGAAAGCGGGTCCTTCCACTCCTTAATTCTGATTGGCCGAGCTGTTTTTCCAGCCGTGACGTTATTGACAATAACACACCTCTGAGCTCTTTACATTTGTATCGATGTGTGATGTACAGTAGATTACTTTTAGATTTATTTTTTATTTACTGCATCCTGTAATTAGTCCAGGATGGTGGCAGTTTTATTGTTGGAGAAATCGGAACCCTGTTACTCAGTGATCAACGGTCACTTTAAAAACCAGATTGTGTTAGTAAGCATTTTATTTATGAAAGTAATATGATACTCGAGGTTGTATATTATTGTGAATAAATCACAGGAAAGACGTGAAACTGTACTCTGCCATGCTTCAGGACTAATAACACCTCTTTATGTGATTTATTCCCTAGTTGCTTTATTTTATTTTATATATATAAATAAAAGAGGCGGAGGTTATGAGAGACGAGAGTGAATGAGATGTTATGATATGATGTTATTAGAGTAATGTATTTAGTATTTTGGGCTGGCCGTGTCGTGTCTGGTTGGCGGTGCTGGTGGTGACTGGCGCTGAGACTCCCTCTCCTCTCTTTGAGTTTCAGAAAACTTGGAGAAGTGTGACCGTTTTAACTCCCATGAAAAATGGTGTTTGATTGCGCTCGCAGCTGCCGGGATAAATGGACAGACCGATCAGCTCTGACAGCTGAAGCCTGAAACTTGTGAGCAGCTTTAGTCACTCTGACAGCTCGAGAACTCGACTGAAGAAATCAACCAGAGGTGGCTATCTCACTCTGTCCTCCATATATGGTCATCAGTGTACACATTAAATATAAAGGCTGTGTCTCATATTCATATCTCTCTTTCTCATATATATTGTTAGGAAATCTGAAATTTCCCCGATAACCCAATTTTGAAGGCGTCAAAAAGCACAGTACAGATGATTTCTGAGTTATTGGAATCAAGCGGTTTATTTATGACAAACCGAGTCAAAGCAGTGTTCGTCCAAGACGAGCCCAAGATCGCCATCCGACTCTGATCTCAGCACCACACCGGTTCCACCAAGACAGAGCCCCGAAGTCCAGTTGGGGCAATTGTCGGACAGATTGCCCCATCGTTATTGAATGCGCCAATTCCCTTGAACACAAAGTACTTACAAATCACAAATTTTTATCCCTTCAATATAATATAATGTAGTATAATATATACACACACGCAGCATCCCTGGAACAATGAAGGTTAAGGGTCTTGCTCAAGGACCTACAGTGGTCATTTCAGTGGACCTGGGATTGGAACCCACAACATTGAGCGACCACTTTCTTATTATACTAATTAGGCAGTTATAGTTACTAACTTACAGAATACTTTATTAATGCCCACAGGAAAATTGCAGTTTTTACAGACGCTCCATTTGTCATGCTTACATATATACGGAAGTAGAATAAAATATATAAAATTTTAATAAAGTACAAATATATAACTATCATTAGCATTAATTTTAGCTACAGGTAATAGAACTACAGAATAGAACTTTACTGTTTCCCATGCATTCCTAATTGTTCAGGACGTTGCATTTGATGGATTTTTATTCATTGTAAAAAAATAATAATAAATAAATAAAATACATATATGATCTACCACCCTAATAATGGGGTAATAAAACCGTACCGACGCTGCAGTGAACGGCGTGAGTTTGTTCGTCATTGTGTTTGAATGGATTGTGAATAAACACTTCTGTCGTCCTAATGAAGTAATTATCACAAACATCAGTCACCTTTGCTTCACCAATAACTTGTGCCTAACCTCCGCCTGCCCCTCGCTCTCCTGCTTAGCCTCCTCTCCTCCTCATAATGTATGTAATGGGAGCGAGGTGAGGGTGTGGGGCGTGTCAGGAATGAGGGAGTCTGATTGTATTCCTGTGGACTCGCTCTGTTTGCAGTGAGGCGTGTCGGATGGAATTCGGAACTTTAATGAGAAACGGCCCGGTCCGTAATTTGGTCATTGAATTTTGCAGGGAGTGCGAGAGCAGTTTGCCTTTCCATTTGTTCTGGTGCGATGTCATGTGATCACAACGCTGTCATGACGTTGGATGGGATGGAGGTCATGGATATGATGGACGTGGTTGGGGTTTTGTGCCATCTATTCAAAGGTTCGGGATTTGAACCTTAAGTACCTTGAAGGTTTCCATTGTGGGCCCTTGAGCAAGGCCCTCAATGTTCCTGAGATGCTGAGCAAAACTTCACATCACATCAGAGGATGTTAATGCTGAGGCTTGGAAGTTCTCATCTCCATCAGGAGGCTATTAATCAAAAGGTTGGGGGTTCAGACTCTAATTTGAACAAAATTGCTGATGTGGGCCCTTAACCCTCATTGGACCTCATCAGAGGATGTTGGTGGTGATTCTTGAAAGCATGGTTAGGTTTTTTGCGCTATTTATCTGAAGGTTGGGGGTTTGAACCCTAAGTAGCATAAAGGTTTTCCAACATTGCTCCCTAGAGGCTTGAAAGTTCTCGTCTCCATCAGGATGCCTTCAATTGAAAGGTCAGGGGTTCATTCCAAAATGGCCAATGTGGGCCCTTCACAAAGGCCCTTGATTTGTATTGCTTTATATCATGGTCTACATAATGAACTGATTAGTGAAAGAACATCGCACAGGTCCTTCTGTTTATCGGTATCTGACCTCACAGATGTTCTTCTGGATGAATGGACTGACACACACACACACACACACACACACACACACACGCTGTTCAGAATCTTATAGAATTACATTCCTAGAATTGTGGAAGCCAAACCAGCTCTGTATATAGTGAGTGAGAAGCAGTGAGAAGCAGAGTGAGACTGGTGAGATGAAGGTCATGTGAATATTATCAGGAGTGACGATGAGGAGTTTATAGTTTATAGGGGAGACGGGATCGACGTGGTGCGGGGGGGAGAAGGCAGAGTGGTCGTTGATGGACTGTTGATTACGGCTAATTAATGCACCTGACTCGGCTCCGCCTAATGACTGTGCATTCATTTAAAACCGGGACGGTGGACACGTGGAACACGGTGGAACGTTCGCAAAAATAATACTTTAAAGCCGTTGTTCGTTGGGGTGAAATCTAGTCTCCCGTTCTTATTTCTTCACCCCCCCCCCCACACCCCCCCAGTGGAGGGAGGATGTTTAGATCGGCAGAAGGGTGATGAGGATGGAGCCACCAGGCAGGAGGAGGGGAGGAAGGTCAAAGAGGAAGGTCAGCCAGGTGGTCCAGGTGATGGAGACAGTGTTCTATACTTAGAATATAGATGGAGAATAGTGATCCGCTTTGGTGCCCCCTAATGGAAACGGCTGTTATAAGTCGTTTAGGATTCGTATGTATTTTTTTCCGTAAGTTTTATTTACAGATTAATAAACTGTCTGAACTCTTAAGGTTCCAGATTAATGGGTTCTATGTTCCGGGTGAGGAACGGCATTTAGAGTGGACCTCCTCATCCTCACCACTACAGAACGTCCCGTGATGTTACCGAATCCTCGGCCCTCTTCGTCTTCGAGCGCCTCATAAATGCTGGATGAGGTTCAGGCCAGAGGGGGGAGGAAAGGCCCCGGGGGTCGGCACTCTGGGGGTCAGCACTCTGGAAGTCTTGAAGTGTTGGCTGCAGAGCTTTCAGATGAGTTTCAGGTCGTTATCTCACGTGGATGAAATGAAAGCGTTTCACTAATGGATTCAGACTTTTCGTATGTTCAACTAAAATAACGAGAAAATAAATGAAAAGAAACACGTATAGAGACGATGTAAAGAGTACATGTTCAGTACTTATCATTGAATTCAGGTGTTTTATTCAGCCTCACTCTCATTGGTGCATCAAATCAAACACCTGTATGGGAACAGTTTAGGGAAGGCCCAGCTTGAATGTACCCCAGTGCTCAAAGCAAATTCCTTAAAAACATGCCTGGATTAGTTTGTTGTGGAAGAAGTGCCTGCACCGAGCCATGACCTTCACCTGACTGAACACCTTTGAGATGAACTAGAACTGCGATTGTGAGCAACGTTACCCCATATGACGATAGTGTGTGGACAGTAAATGGGCGAAAAATGAAACGTGTGCCATTTTAAAAGTATTTAGAAATCCTTCTTTCAGGAGAGTGAATGGAGAACCAATGTACTTTAAAATGAGGGCGCTTTTGTAGGTTCCCTAATACTTTTTGGGGTTTTAGTCGTATGCTGTATGTGTGAGATGATAAAGGAGGGTGGTGGACCAACACCACCACCACCACATCAGTGTCCCTGCAGTGTAGGAATGATCCACCTCCCCAAAAGTACACGCTCTGAAGGGGTAAAGGGGATTGATGCAGTATGTAGGGAATCAGAATCAATCTGTAGGAACCGGACGCCGGTTGTAGAACCGACGAGGTTTTAATCTTAATGAACCCGGACGATGATCAAAGACGACAGTTTATGATTCTAGAACTGCTCTTCAGAGGCCGTTTAGAACCGCAAGTGAAACTACATTATTATTATTTTATTTTTATCAGGAGGGTTGTTCTTAATATGGAGGGAGATGTTTAGATTCCAGACAGGCGTTCCAGCTCGCCGCGTTCCGACTCATTGCGGAGTCAATCGCTTTAAATGACTGATATTCCACAGACCCGGTGTCATCGGAGGCGGGACAGGAAGTGCATACTAAAAATAATGTGTAACCATCCACTCATTAGAACTAATTAGCGTCGGCCGGAGCTCGACGGACAGCCGCATCGATTAGCCGTCCTGCGAGTCGCTGTATCACAGAAATCGATCGTCTTCTCCGGGTGGAGGGGACCTCGGACTAAACCCTGCCCAATCTGGCTGAAGTTCTCCCCGTGTGTGCATGGGTTTCCTCCCACAGTTCAAAAACATGGATTTAAGGTGAATTGACTGCTCTAAATTGCCCCGTATAGAGTGTGCGCGCGCTGTCCTGGGTGTATCTGTCCGGCGGCAGAAACGTTCTCACGTTTGGGTATTTAAATAAGTACCCTCCATCATGCAC
>JAFMOC010001066.1:0-46211 GCA_019802505.1 Corydoras sp. C115 | reverse complement strand
CGTGGGTTTCCTCACATAGTCCAAAAACATGGATCAAGGTCAATTGAATTCTCCACAGGAAGTGACACGGTAGGGGGGCTGAATGTGCATGTGAGAAGCACTGTTGCCAACTTATTGACTTTGTAGTTATATTTAGTGACTTTTCAGAGCCCCTAGAGACTTATTTTTTAAATAAAGTGACCAGCGACAAATCTAGCAACCTTTTTGTGGTGTTGTTGGAGACTTTTGAACACTCACACTTACACCAACACCGCTTCATGCCAACAATGCAAATCAACTGTGCATGCACAGAGCCGCCGGAGACTGACCACAGACAGAGTCTGAATAGAAAAAAAATAGTCAGGGGAGTGTTTATTTTAAAAAAGCACTGAACATGAACTGATCTAATGATATTGTGTGTATTTGTGGACATACCCTCAGAGTAACAAACAGCACTTCCTTTTTTAACGTCTCCAGAAGGTTGATTCTGTTAAACCAGTGTATTGACTGTGAGCTGCTGCAGAGCGACAGATCAGCAGAGTGAGTTTTGTTTTACGATGTCTGGAACACAGAATTTGTACTGTAATAGCTTATTGGATCTGACAGACGAGAGAATCGAAAAGGTGGTTGATATTTATGAGAGTATTGAGATTTGTACAGCTGACGACTCTGACACAAAGGCCAGGGGAGCAAACGCCAAAGAAAACCTACAGCCTCAACACACCGGTAACCCTACTTACATATTCATCTTTCAGTTTTATTAGTTTATATAGCTCTTTATTCTTTATTTAGACTTTAATTAAACACTGTATTTCTATAGAGCATGGTCTCAAAGCAGCTGCACCGTGTTCTAAACCTAAATAATGCTGAATCACAGAACTGAACTACAGAACCATGGAACACTAGTTGTGTGGATCATTATATACATTGGGTTCTGTTTAGTCCTCGTCTGAGAGACACATTCTATTTTAACATCTGATTTGTCACTATGCGAGCTCAGTTTCCTTTATTAATTTCACAGATATACACACATGCACATCAATACACACATACACATATACACACATGCATATCAACACACACACACACACAGACACACATCCACATCAATACACACACACACATATACACACATGCACATCAATACAGACACACACACACACACACATCCACATCAATACACACACACACATACACACATCAATACAGACAGACACACATATACACACATGCACATCAATACAAACACACACATACACATCAATACACACACACACATATACACACATGCATATCAACACACACACACACACACACACAGACACACATCCACATCAATACACACACACACATATACACACATGCACATCAATACAGACACACACACACACACACACACATCCACATCAATACACACACACACATACACACATCAATACAGACAGACACACATATACACACATGCACATCAATACAAACACACACATACACATCAATACAGACACACACATATACACACATGCACATCAACACAAACACACACATACACATCAATACAGACACACACATGCACATCAATACAGACACACACATATACACAAATGCACATCAATACAGACACAGACACACATGCACATCAATACACACACACACATATACACACATGTAGTGCTATGACTCTGTGCATTTTCATCTAGGAGCTGATTGGTTCAGATGTTCCAGACTGATCACAGGGTGTCTGGTGTTGCTGTCCATTCTTCTACTGGTGTTCGTTATACTGCTGTTAATTGAAAACACCTCCATGACAATGGAAATCAACCAATTAAAGACCAATTACTATAACCTGAGTACTGAAAACAACCAATTAAAGACCAGATACAACAACCTGAGTACTGAAAACAACCAATTAAAGACCAGATACAACAACCTGAGTACTGAAATCATCCAATTAAAGACCAATTACTATAACCTGAGTTCTAAAATCATCAAATTACAGGAGAAGAAAGAATTAAAGAGGTTGATAACTAAACTGGGTATGTGATTCTTTTCTTTCATACAGATGTCAATATGAATGATAGTTTTGTTGATTAGTTTTGTTAAAAATAAAAGAGACATGAATTCAGTTTAGTTTTCATGATTGTAACAAGTAAAACAATTTCACATGTTTTTATATAATACATTTAAGAAAATACTTGCAGTATACAGGGGAGTATGTGTGTGTGGTTTAGGATATGTATAAGGACAGTGTGACAGTCATGTGATGTACAGAAGGTTAAATGTACGAAATGATGGAGGATGTGGTAGAGAGGTGAAGAAGAGAGTGTGAGCAAGGTGGTGTAGAGATGCAGGAGTGATCTGTGAGAGACGAGTATGATGAGCATGAGACGAGTAAGACCTGCGATGTTCTACCACCTGGAAAAAGTAGCTCTGACCAAAAGACAGGAGAGGAAGCTGAAAGTAGCAGAGATAAAGATTATGTGATTCTCTTTGGGAGTGATGAAGATGAAGATTATGTCCTCAGAATACAGAGACATAATGATTTGCTTTTTCTTACATTTACATTACATTTACATTACATTTAGTCATTTAGCAGACGCTTTTATCCAAAGCGACTTACAAATGAGAACACCACAAGTCAGAAGCCATGGAGAAAAGCTATACTGCAAGTTCATCAAACCTGATTGTTATTCGAAGCTGCGCCCGCCCCCCCCCCCCCCCCCTTTTTTTTTTTTTTTTTTTTTTTTTTTTTTTTTTTTTTTTATAAAAATGGTCTATTTACAGGTATTTGGTAAATAGATGCGTCTTAAGTAGTTTCTTAAAACTGTTTAGAGATTCTGCCTTACGGACAGAGTTGGGAAGATCGTTCCACCATTTTGCAGTGGTGAACGCCACAGAATGAGAATTAGCTCCTCGGTGAGGTGGAATCGCCAGGCGGCAATCATCACTGGAGCGAAGTGAACGAGTCGGAGTGTATTTTGAAAAGATAGAGTGAAGGTAAGAGGGGGAAGATCCAGAAATGGTTCCGTATGCCAGAGTCAGCGACTTGTACTGAATGCGAGCAGCTACAGGAAGCCAATGGAGGGAAGTGAGTAATGGAGTGACATGAGTTCGCTTGGGCTGGTTAAACACGAGTCGGGCTGCAGAGTTTTTGAATTAGTTGAAGAGGTCTGATGGTGGAAGTTGGGATACCGGCAAGTAGTGCATTACAATAATCAAGCCGGGATAAGACTAGGGCTTGAACAAGCAGTTGGGTAGCATGTTCAGTCAGAAAGGGTCTGATCTTCCTTATGTTATAAAGAAGGAATCTACAAGAACGGGCGGTTTTGATAACATGATCAGAGAATTTAAGGTGGGAGTCTATTGTGAACCCAAGGTTCCGGACCGAATCAGTTGGGGAGATTGTGGAGCCATCAATTTGGAAGGTCAGGTTGTGATAGATTGAGGGTTTAGCTGGGATAATGAGAAGCTCTGTTTTTTCTAAGTTTAATTTGAGATGACGGGCCTTCATCCAGACAGATATGTCGGAGAGGCATGCAGATACCCGATTTGAGATGGTGGTGTCATCAGGGGCAAAAGACAGATGAAGTTGAGTGTCATCAGCATAGCAGTGGTAAGAGAAACCATGCGCCTGGATGACTGTGCTCAGTGATGTCATGTAAAGAGAGAAGAGGAGAGGACCAAGTACAGAGCCCTGAGGCACACCAGTGTGTACTTGGTGAGAGTTAGAGATCTCCCCATTCCATGACACTTTGAAGGTCCTTCCTGTGAGATAGGATCGAAACCATTCAAGTGTCGTATCAGAAAAGCCTAATTCAGCTAGAGTGGACAGTAGAATCTGATGATTTACTGTATCAAAAGCTGCAGAAAGGTCTAACAAAATGAGGACTGAGGATTGAGATTTGGCTTTGGCAGATTTAAGTGAGTCAATCACAGAGAGCAATGCTGTCTCCGTGGAGTGACCACATCTAAAACCGGATTGATTGGGATCAAGGAGATTATTCTGATTAAGAAATTTGGAGACCTGTGTGGATACCACCCGTTCAAGTGTTTTAGACAGGAAAGGTAAAAGAGAAACAGGTCTGTAGCTCTCGACCAGATTTGGGTTGAGCGTAGGTTTTTTGAGTAGGGGTTTGACTATGGCTTGTTTAAAACAATTTGGAAAAGTCCCTGACGTGAGAGAGGAGTTAATGATGTGTGTGAGAGCTGGTGTGATGGAGGAGGAAATGGATTGAAGAAGGTGGGATGGGATGGAATCAAGGGGGCAAGTAGTTGGGTTACTGGCAAGAAGAATTTTGGAGATGTCAGATTCTGTGACAGGGGAGAAGGAGGAGAGGGTTGGATGGCTGGATGTGTGAGATGTAGTGTTGTGGAAATGGTGAGTATGAAAGAGTTTGCTGATGCTCTCAATTTTTTCTGTGAAAAAAGTTGCAAAGACATCAGCTGACAGGGAAGTGTTAGGAGGGGGAGAGGGAGGAGTTAGTAGGGAGTTGAAAGTGCTGAATAAGGTGCGGGCATCTGAGATGCATGTTACCTTGGACTGGAAGAACAAGGATTTAGCAGCAGTTACATCCTTGGAGAAAGTGGCAAGTGAAGACTGGTAAGTTTCTAAGTCTGAAGACAGACCAGACTTACGCCATTTTCTTTCGGCAGAACGAAGAGAAGCACGTTGCTTCCGAAGCGTCTCCGTGAGCCAGGGACTGGACGGAGAACTATGTGTTTTCCTGGTGGATTTTGGACAGACCTGATCAAGACATGAAGCCAAGGTGGAGCAGAATGTGCTTGATGCAGTGTTGGTGTCAAGGGTTAAGAAGTTACTGATGCTAGGAAGGGTATCTGTAACCAAGTCGGCAAAGAGTGTGTTAGAGAGGGCACTAAGATTGTGACGTACCTGAGATGTTTTACTGATGATCACGGGAGAAGGTGTAAGAGAGACAGAGAACTGTATGAAGAAGTGGTCTGATTCATGAAGTGGAGTGATGTGTATGTCAGAAGAGAGACATGAGCGCGTCATGATGAGGTCGAGCTGGTTGCCAGCCCGGTGGGTAGCTGAGGTGCGGAGTAGATGGAGGTCCAGGCTGGAGATGAGATCGAGGAACTCAGCGGCGTACGGTCGGTCTAAGTGAATGTTGAAATCGCCAAGGACAACAAGAGGACAACCATCATCTGGGAGAGATGATAATAGCATATCGAATTCCTCGACGAAGTTATCTAGTTGACCTGGGGGACGATAGATGACAAGAAAATGACAATTAGCCGGTTCAGTGATTGTCAGTGCATGGAATTCGAATGAGACAGTGTTGGATAAAAGTGTAAGAGGAGAGAATTTCCATTTGTGGGTAATAAGCAAACCTGTGCCACCTCCTCTTTTGCCAATACGAGGAGAGTGAGAGAAGTGGAAATTAGTTGAAAGGGCAGCTGGTGTCGCGGAATTCTCTGGACGAATCCACGTCTCAGTGAGGGCTAAAACCTGAAGACCAGCATGAGCCGCAAAAGCAGGAATGAAATCAGATTTCTTGGTGGCTGACTGACAATTCCATAGTCCTGCAGAGAAGGTGAAGGGCTCGCTTGTATTCACCTGCCGCAGAGTTCGCAGGTGTGCAAGAGTGCGCCTTCTCCTCTGAGGAAGGGAGCGTCTGTGAGAGGAGGAAATAACAGGGATGAACTGAAAACACATGCTGATGAGAAAGGTGTGAATGGAAAAGAAGATGAATTGATATGAATAGATATAATTGAAATGAGTTGCCTTGTCGTTGTCCTTGCTCGGTGGACTCGCGCAGGTAGACTCGCAGGTCTTTACAGGTCTTTACACGAATAGGTCTTAACACGAGGGGCGGAACTCGAGGGGCTGTCACTTCCGCTGTCGCGTCAGCGTATCCACGGTTCTTATATAGCCCAGATGAAACTAGGTCACGCCCCCTCCGTAACAATCCCACGTTCAAAGCAAGGTGCAAATAGGTAATAGACCGAAACTAGAACTGAAACCAGTTATTCTAGATACAGTTATATGCTGACTAACCGACAGTAGTTTTAATATCTAGTAAAAGAACGCCCAAACAGACTATTCAATTTAACAACGATTAGGATAAAATATGGGTATTACCGTGACTCTAGGGGTGCCGACGCGCAGATCTACGATGTACAACAGGTGATATAAAGTTACAGCAGTTCCTTCCTACACGAGCGCCTGACTTGTTCTCTTCTTCATGAAGGTGATCTGATATCAGGACCAAAGTATTTTAATCCCACCAAGTACTACAGCTGAAGTGCCCTTAAGCAAGTCTATTTAAGCACTATTGTATTTCTTTGCATGTATACAGAAGTTTAGTTTAAAACATATTATGTATAAGTTTAACAGTTAATTATATTAAGTGTATTCTTCATGCTGCTTCCAGGAGTTCATCAATCAGAACTTTAAATCTAAATCAGTCTGGATTGGTCTGACTGACGTAGATCAGGAGGGACAATTTAAATGGATAGACGGTTCAGCACTAACCACTTCGTAAGTAACCACCAGATGAGTAAAGAAAACTTTATAAAAGGGGTATTTATGGTCTTTTATGAACTGTGTTCTTAAATTCGGCCACTAGATGGCAGTGTTAGAGAAAGTGGAAACCAGTCACTCTGGGTCAGTGTTCACTTTATAAACCGGACTAGATTATGTCCCATGCCCATCCAGGGAAGAGAACGTTTTGGGCGCTGGGCAGATACACCCAGGACAGGGGGGCAATCAATCAATGTGGCAATTTGGAGAATTCAAATGACCTTGATCCATGCTTTTTGGACTGTGGGAGGAAACCAGAGAACCCCAAGGAAACCCACGCGGGCACAGGGAGAACATGCAAACTCCACCTCATGCCCATCCAGGGAAGAGAACGTTTCGGGCGCTAGGCAGATACACCCAGGACAGGGGGGCAATCCATCATTGGGCACACTCTCACTCAGACACACAGACAGACTCTATAGGGCAATTTAGAGCATTCAATTTACCTTGAATCCATGTTTTTGGACTGTGGGAGGAAACCAGAGAACTGGGTGGAGTTTTGATGTTTTCTGCACAGCGCCCAAAAGGTTTTCCCCTGGATGGGTATGGGGAACCCCCCCCCTCCCCCTGTGACCCTAGTAGAGGATTAAGACGAAGATAATAAATGATTGTACACTCAATTTTTTTAGCACCAGCTGCCACTGCCCGCTATATATTATATACATATACTGGTGTTATGACTGTGTATGTGTAATTAGCCATGTGATAAATGTTTAATATGTTTCAGGTTCTGGAGGGATGGAGAACCCAATGATGCTGGAAATAATGAGGACTGTGTTGTTACTTCTACTTATAACTACTACAAAGCAGAATCCACCTGGAATGATATTCCCTGTAAATACTCTGTGTATGGAATGTGTGAGATGTGAGATGTTTATCTGAACTGAACATAAGAACAGAACTTTTCATAATGATTTCTTTGTATTAAACATTTTTCTTCTTAAAGCATTTATTCCACTGTTGTGTTGTGGGAGTGTGATTGATGATAGTGTGCTTTATTTACTTTAGAGCAGGGGTTCTCAACGGGTTCCCACCCGGAACCCACATGTTCTCATGTTCATTAAGTCGTGATCCACATTTAAAGAACACAAACCAAACACATTTACTTTCAAAAGATGTTGCTGAACTTATGCTGCGCTGCTTATGGCTGTATAACAGTATGTTATGTATATGTGTGTGTGTGTGTGGGGGGTGGGGGCTGATTTTCACAATAAATTGTCTTCTAATTTTATGGAATAGTTGTATCAGGTTCTTTCATCCAAAATAAAAACACCACAAAACATTTTAGGGACATTAAAGTAACGCTATTTGGTTCTGTGGATGTTTGTGAGCCGGACAAACGGGATCACATTTAGTGTTGCCACCTTTAAATAATGAAAATAAGACACGCCCACCACAGCTCCTCCGGGCCCTGACCCCAATGGGCCCGACTCCTATGGGACGGGGCAACCTCAGCGATGATGTGTTTGATTCGGTGCCATGTTTTTAGTTAAAGGGCTGATCAAGAAATCAATGAGTCAAAATTAAAGCTTCAAAGGGTTTATTCTCTTATAAAGTGCAGAGAATTAAATCTGTATGTAAATATGTTTGTGTGGAGTGTGCAACAATGAACTTTTAAAAAATAAACTAATTAAATCAAGAACTTTAATTTAGCTTTAAGTGCATAACTGCTGTGATAACTTAGAGCAGGGCTCTGTGTGTTTTATGAAGGCAGGTCATCAAACAGTTAAACCACGATAATAATTAAATTAATGTAATGATCCCTGAACACTGTATCTGTTAGGTTTGGGAGTGCTACGCCACTCCCCCCTGGGTTTTCCCTTTTGGTTTTGCTATTCGGGGTTTCTGTAGGTAGGGTCCATCACCGAGGTCGGGGATTGGGTCCTACCCAGTCACATGCTCCCTGGGTCAGCAGGCCAGCCCCGCGCTGGTGGCGCGAGCCGCCCAGCGCCACCAGCGAGCCGACCCATGCTTTGAGCAATCTGCCTCGTAGCATTCACATCAGTAATCCGCCCTGCGAGCCTATCCGTCCAGGATATACTAGACTCTGTTCCGGACACCCAGCCTGAAGATAGAGACTGTTCTGCAGTCGCGTCTACTCGGGTTGCACCTTCAGTTGGGTCTAGTCAGGTTGCCCCTGCGGTTACGCTTCCCCCGGTTGCCCCTGCGGTCGCGCATCCTCCAGCACCTCAGTCCGCGTTAGCCTCTCCAGCGTCAGAGCCCGCAGTTATCATCCTCAACCGTCCGCATCGCCTCCGCTTCCTCAAATGGCTACGTTGCCCCCACATCCTTAAAGGGTCATGTCGCCTCCGCACCCTTAATAGGCCATGTCGCCTCAGCACTCTCAAGAGGTCACGTCGCCTCCGCGATCTCAAATCCCCGCATTCTCCACGTTTTCAAGAGGCCACATCGCCTCCGCGCCCTCAAAAGGCCTCGTTGCTTTTGCGCCCTCAAAAGGCCGCATCACGTTAGCGCCCTCAAAAGGCCGCGTCGCCTTAGCGCCCTCAAAAGGCCGCGTCGCCTTCGCGCCCTCAAAAGGCCACGTTGCCTTTGCGCCCTTAAGAGTTTTTTCTTTTTTTTTTTCTTTTTCTCCGATCCCGGTTGGCTATACCCCCCTCCCCGGTTGTTCTCGCATAAAAATTGGGGGGGCAATATGTTAGGTTTGAGAGTGCTAGGCCACTCCCCCCTGGGTTTTCCCTTTTGATTTTGGCTATTCGGGGTTTCCGTAGGTAGGGTCCATCACCAAGGTCGGGGATTGGTTCCTACCCAGTCACATGCTGCCTGCTGACGATACTTAATGAGCACATACTCCCTGGGTCAGCAGGTCAGCATTACTTCTGTTACCACTGTTGCTATTGTTAGAATTTGTTCTCCGTTGCATTTCCTTTCGTTTTTGTTTGTGTTCTTTATGTTTAATTTCCCGGCACGTTCCGCCCGTGCTCTGGGTTTTTGTTTTCACCTTTCTTCTATTAAAAACCTTCCTGTTGCTTACCTGGTCGTCTGGCTCGCTCATTCGCTCCGCGAACACCTTACCCTACGTAGCAAATACGAAAAGTTTGTTGTAAAATATATATATATATATATATATATAAATCAATTAGAGTAAATAGTTCTATAAAAGTTCATATATAATCTTTATATTTTCTAATACTACTGTATGCTAAATAAATGTTCTTTCAACTTTAAAAACTTAACATCACAAATAATCAATCACACCACAATGTTCTATCAAAATAAGCTGCACACGCACCGACATGTTCTAACAAAAGCAGAACCAGATATAAGCTCCATACTAACAGTGTTCCATACAGTATCAGTCTCAGATGATTGGTGTATGGATTACTGTGACACTAACGTCTGCTTTCTCTTTATTGAGTTTATTGAGCAGAGCTGCTGTTTGGAAGACCGTTAAGAGTTTGAAATACCAAACAAATCGAGGAAATACGCAGCATTTATTTGCCAAATGCCCGACGATTCTGTATTTTACGAGACGGGTGGCGACCCAGATCACAGTCTAATAAATGTTAAACGAAGCAGAGCAGCTATGAGAACGTACAGAACATTATCTCGTTAATCTAGTCTAAATTAAAGTGTATTCCTCTGAACACAAGACTGAGTTAATTATTAGACACAGAGTGTAAATTTCAGACGCCATACTTATATGTCCAGTTTTAAAAGCTTCAACATGAAACCACAGAACTTTATTCATCACCTTTATTCTTCATTCTCACTTCTCACATGCACATTCAGCCTCCTGCGGTGTCACTTCCTGTCCTCACACATATGTCTGCTTTTCTGATGAACCAGACCTCAGCTCACATGACCTGTCAGTTCATCTACAACTTTCCTGAAAGGCCCAGAGGTGGCTACACCAACAGAACTGTTCTCTGTTCCAGTACCCTGCAGGATCTGCCCCTTTTAGTTCTGCTGCCTTTAGTCCGTGATGCTGGAGTCACGTGATGCACTGTGTCAATCAAACTCTGCTTATTAATTAATGACGCTGCTTTATGAACTTGTGATGATGACCCTGATCAAGTCATCATCTCATTTTCCTTTTGGACAATTAATAATACATACCACTATTCAGAAGTGACTTTACTGTCAGATGATGTGCACACCTGAAGAAAGGGCTTTGTGCGGACATGGAGGCGCATGGTCGGAACGGTGGTTCGTGACCTGCGAAGTGCACAAGTGTTTAACTGCGGTGTCGTTGGACGCGAATCAGAGGCAAACCAGAAGTTTGGGTAAAAACACCTGCTTTCAAGGAGCAGTCAGGCCCATGCTCACGGACGAGGAGGTTTTTTTTTTTTACGTTGTTCTGAACCACGCGTCGATATTAAACTGTTAAAAAACAGAGATTTGCCCCGGATCAAATGAGAGCAGCTTTCTCTGCAGCCTCTCCTCCAGCAGCGGGACCGAACGATGGAGTCACCATCAGCTGTTTGTGTTTCTGTCAGGAATTTTAAATTCCTTATACATTATGAGAATTCCAAAATGGCCGAAAGACAGACAAAGGACTTTGAATTTCCCGCCACTAGAAAAATACTGGGCTGGGATTGGCTGTTTTAAAACCTAGGGCGGTAATCTGAGATTGGCTCAAGCAGGTAAGGGGCGGGAACTAGAGGTAACAATATATACAGGTAACCCGGGAGCTGACTCTCTCTCTCTCACTCGGACCTGAAGGCGTACTTAGCACCTGAAAGCTGAATGGGCAGACCGCTGGCCAGCGTTACTTCCTGACGGTGTGCAGAAAGAATTCTCTTTGTTCTCAATAAACCAGTTGAGGACGGCCATCTTGCTTCGGCGTGTTCTTTTGCCTTTCCAAAAATCAGAAAGATCCTAACACTTCCAAGTGTGTGTGTGTGTGTGTGTGTGTGTGTGTGTGTGAGGGAGCCAGTATCAGGAGTAAAGTTACTGCAATAACTGTATGTTGGCTGTAAAGAGCAGCTTCTCAGTCCTCAAAAACTGTCAGATTTTTGCTGAAGGCTCAAACTGTCGCAGAGTTACGGTAATTAAATCAAAACCTCGTTAAAACTGTCTCATCTGCAACGGACTCCTAAAACAGATTCAGGCTTTTCGGCCGAAGCTCAGGTTCGTTTATTCAAAAGTTTTCAGCCAAAACCATCATTTATTAGAACTGAATGTGCTCTCCACTGCTGACAGACATATTTCATATGTAAATTAATTTTGTCCAATATAACTAATGAATGATTAAACAAAATGAATGTCACAACAGTATGAAAAATGGATAAATAAACTCATGAAAGGGCAATTTTTGAAGAGGACAGAGGGGGGATAAGGGATCTGGGCTAAAGCCCCTGATGTTTCTAAACCCTAAAAACGCCCCTGGTGATTGGTATATCTGTTAGTAAGGGGTGACTGCAGATAAATAGAAAGTGCTATAAAGAGAAATCATTTGCCACCGAAACGGGTTCCCATCTGGTACATGGAATGGTCCATGTAGGTGCGCCCCGCACCTCTGCGTTTAAAGGTGCGTACCGACTTCAGTGTGGTCCGAGGTGAAGGAGGGAGGAGCTATTGAGCTTATCTGATGATGTATTAGTAATTAGACAGTCAGAAGCTGTGTGTACCGCCAGCACTAAGAGTTGGACTCTGCGGGGCTAATGCAGATTAGTGATTAGTGTATGGATTACTGTGACACTGACGTCTGCTTTCTTTTCATTGAGTTTATTGAGCAGCGCTGCTGTTTGGAAGACCGTTAAGAGTTTGAAATACCAAACAAATTGAGGAAATACGCAGCATTTATTTGCCAAATGCCAGACGATTCCGTATTTTACGAGACGGGTCAGAGTCTAATAAATGTTAAACGAAGCAGAGCAGCTATGAGAATAAACATTATCTCGTTAATCTAGCCTAAATTAAAGTGTATTCCTCTGAACACAAGACTGAGTTAATTATTAGACGCAGAGTGTAAATTTCAGACGCCATACTTTTTTGTCCAGTTTTAAAAGCTTCAACATGAAACCACAGAACTTTATTCATCACCTTTATTCTTTCTCACTTCTCACATGCACATTCAGCCTCCTGCGGTGTCACTTCCTGTCCTCACACATATGTCTGCTTTTCTGATGAACCAGACTTCAGCTCAGTTCATCTACACCTTTCCTGAAAGGCCCAGAGGTGGCTACACCAACAGAACTGTTCTCTGTTCCAGTACCCTGCAGGATCTGCCCCTTTTAGTTCTGCTGCTCTAGTCCGTGATGCCGGAGTCACATGATGCACTGTGTCAATCAAACTCTGCTTATTCATTAATTACGGTGCTTTATTAGCTCTAACTGCTTCTCTTGTTTGTTTGGTTTTTTTCAGGTGTTGCCTCATTTCCTGGAGGTGTGGTCAGTTCTTCATCATGGTTCTATGACGATTACTGGACAGAACCTGGATTTCTATTGGACCGGCAGTCCTTCAGGATGGTCCTCAATGGACTTATGGTTAAATACGGTTCACCTGATCGTCACACAATCTGTACACGGCTGTCCTACTTTGTTGATTCTGCCCCCCCGCTCAAGGATGATGAGTGGGTAGGGGGTGAGATTCCCTATGCCCACCCAGGGGAGAACGCCAATATATCAATGGACACAAAATCACACACACACAGAATATATGGGGCAATTTGGAGCATTCAATGTACCTTGAATCCATGTTTTTGGACTGTGGGAGGAAACCCGAGAACTTCATAGAGTTTCCATGATCTTCCCATGTCTGCATGTGTTTCCTCTGGGTTCTCCGATTTTCCCCCACAGTACAAAAAAATGGATTCAAGGTAAATTCACAAATTGCCCCACATAGTGTGTTTGTGTTTGTGTGTGTGTGTGTGTTCAGTGATAGATTGTTATTCTGTCCTGGGTGTATCTGCCCAGCACCCGAAACATTCTCCCCTTAATGGGCATGTGGATCCCATGCAACCTTGCTCTAGGATTAATTGGAAGAGAATGAATGAAGGAATGAATGAATGAATAATGTGATGTTCACAGTGGGGGGTGTGACCCCTCTTGCCAAATGATTTGTTGGAATGGTTTGTAAGATGGTGGATGTGATGTGTCTGAAGGTGTGTAGTTCCTCACTTGCTGAGGTATAACACCTGCTGCTATAAACAGTACATACTATATTAAACGTCTACTTTACAGTTTAGTGGACGATTTAATTACAGGTGCACCTTCGGTGGTCGCTGCTCTATGTCCTGTCCTCTCATATGCAAGTGCGTGCAAAACACCCTCTTTATCATTTCTGAGATCGAAAACACACGAAAAAAAAGTCAGGGGAGTGTTTATTTTTAAAAAGACTGAACATGTACTGATCTAATGATGTCATGTGTATTTGTGGACATACCCTCAGTGTAACAGACAGCACTTCCTTTTTTAACGTCTCCAGAAGGTTGATTCTGTTAAACCAGTGTATTGACTGTGAGCTGCTGCAGAGCGACAGATCAGCAGAGTGAGTTTTGTTTTACGATGTCTGGAACGCAGAAGGTTTGTTATAATGTTGCTTTGGATCTGACGGACAAGAGAATCGAGGCGGTGGAGAATGACAATTGTGAGAGTATTGAGATTTGTTCAGCTGACGACTCTGACACAAAGGCCAGGGGAGCAAACACCAATGAAAACCTACAGCCTCAACACACAGGTAACCCTACTTACATATTCATCTTTCAGGTTTATTACTTTATATATTTATTACTTTATATATATATATCATGTTTTTGGCAAGAGATATTTGTATAGAGAGCAAATGAAGTTCTATAAAGCTATAGTTGATTTATTGTGGATAAAGTTTCCTGTCTGTTTTGATTCCTGTTCATGATCAGAAAACATTTTCTCTCAGTGTGTTCAATAAATGTTTATTCTGTTCGGCCCGCGACCAAAAATTAGCTTTGTGTTCTAAACCTAAAGAATGAGCACCGTGTTCTAAACCTAAATAATGCTGAATTACAGAATTGAATCACAGAACCATGGAACACTGGTTGTGTGGATCATCATTATATACATTGGGTTCTGTTTATTTTAACATGTGATTAGTCACCATGTGAGATCAGTTTCCCTATTCTATTGTGTGTGTGTCAGAGGCTCAGGAATCGCCCCTCTGAATGCACTATTTGGGTGTAGTTTCGTCACGTCTAATTGGATGTATTTCTGTTGCTAATTGGTCGATCATTGTTTGTTTGGTGTGCTTGTTGTCAGTGTGTACTTGAGCACGTCACAATACACACATCATCTGTTTAAAAAAATAAAAATAAAAACACAACTACAGGATAAGGCTGCTTTAGTAGCCTGGAGTGACATCACTGTCAGAAATGTTCGTAAAAAATGACTTGTAGTCTTAAATAAGTATTTTATCATGACTACATCTTTGAAATGTACGATAATAAGGATTCACACACGTACGAATAGAAAAGTGACAATCTACGTTACGTCACTGGGTAATTAAGACTAATAAAGATCGCACCAAGCAGATGAACAATCGATTCTACATCGTGCGCATGCGTGAACCTTTTTTCTTGGTTTACAACTGGTAAATGGTGGAGACAGGAGCGGCATCAAGATGAGTGAAGGAGCGGCAACGAACTCAGCTACATCTCAGCGAAAGCTTTAATCTACCTTTCTGCAAACTAATTTAATATTTGTTTGATATTAAATGCCTGAAGTTTTACTTAGATACCATTACCCTACTGACTGTTGCGTCTAAAATCACATATATACACGTTATAGAAGACGAGCAGGAGTGCGCCCTAAACGGAAAAGTTGATAATTGGGGAAGCCGTTGTTAGAATACTTGGCTTAACCATTTCAAATTGGTAATTATACACATTAAAGAATGCTGAATACTATAGCTATGAAATCAAATCCTTTATTGTCACGTCACATTAATACAGGTGTGAAAGGTGAGTGAGATGTTTGGGTGCTCAATCCCTCACAATTATACTACAGAATATATAACTGCAGAATATATACATTAAATAATAGCCTTTACTAAAACACTTGAAGCCAAATTGTATATATATATATATATATATATATATTTTCGCAGGTAGGCACACTCCTGCTCTTCTTTAATAACTATCATATTGTTTACACGAAAAAAAACACAAAGTACTCACATTTTTACATACATACCTTATTTATTATTACTGAGAAAGCAAACACTACGCAAAAGCGGCCAATGTCTGACCTGGCAAATATTAGCACGACAATGTATGCTAACTGAAACTTGATGTGTTTTAATCAAATAAATATTAAAGAGTTCTGCAGGGAGGTGTCGATAAAACTGTCATCCTGCAGCCGCTTCTGCTGCCACCATCCACCAGTTACAAACAGCACGGTGTTCCCGACTCATCAGTAAGAAAAGTAGATATCGGGTGTCCTAAAACTCTCTAAAGTTCTCTTTAACCAACAGTCCATCTGTCTGTTTAAAGCTTAAGAATAAAGGAATAAAGAAAGGTTGAGAAAGAGAAATGCTAAATATGTCAGAACTACAAATTAAATGGGGGGTGGATTTGCGTATGAGCTGCTTTGAGCCCCGCTGCTCACTTAGAACAGTAAGTGAAGAACATGAGTTAGATTTTCACTAAGATACCGACAGAACAGCATATGGATTCTTTACTGAAATAACATGGCGTGACGGAGATGCCATTAGAACACCGACTTTACTGAATCACTCACATCAACCAATACATTACTAGTGCCATCTAGAGGACGGTTGGTGTCACAACAGGTATATAACCAATATAACACGTGTTCACCGCAAAGACTGCAAAAGTCTCCAATATCGGCAGAAAAAGTCTGTAAATTTGTCGCTAGTATGAAAAAGCCAGATGGTCTGAAATGTTGCTTAATACAGAGAAGTTGGCAACACTGCAGCGGTTCAAAACTGCAGCGGTTCACGCATGCGCACGATGTTGAATCGATTGTTCATCCGCTCGGCGCGTTAAGTCTAATTACCTGGTGACGTGACGTAATGTCACGCTTGCTTACCTCGACTTAAAGCAGCTGCGCAGAAGAAGCCCAGAGCCACAGCGCCTAAACGCCCTGAACCGGATTTCCGGTTCGAATCCCTATCTGGGTGGAGTTTCCATCTTCTCCCCGTCTCTGCGTGGGTTTCCTCCGGGTTCTCTGGTTTCCTCCCATAGTCATGTTAATTGAGTTCTGAGTGTCTGTGTGAGTGAGTGTGTGCCCAGCGATAGAATGGCGCCCTGTCCTGGGTGTATCTGCCCGGCGCCTGAAACGTTCTCCCCTGGATGGGCATGGGGAACCCCACCGTGACCCTAATATAGGATAAAGCGGAAGATAATGAATGAATGAATAAATAAATCCAAATAAATATTTATGTAAACATAATAATGTTAGGGATCGCTAAGATCCCGATAATGGTTAGGAACCCTACTCGGAAAATCAGACGAGAAAGATCGGGAAAACACCTTTTATTCCCAAAAAAACAACACGACAATAACGTAACACTCGCAGGAGGTAACACAAAATAAATACGGGTCCTTGGTACTGAGAGTCTAACGAGTTAGAGTCCAACACGGAGGAATCCAGAGACCCGTTACCGACTGTCCCACGGTAGAGGGTGGATAACCAACCCAGATGCGACGGGGCCTGCTTCAATCCTGTAACAAAAGAGCACAAGACCAGCAGGGCGCAGAGACGCAGGCGAGAGGCAAGGCCTCCTCACCAGACTCAGTTTAACAGGGCAGAAGTCACAGTAGCAAAACCCCAGGGAAGTAGCCACATCAACAGCCTTACCAGGTTCTCAAATGAGGAGACCAACTGGCAACAGGCTAACTCTCCTAGCTCTATAAATAGAGTGCTGCCTGATTGCTCATTAACCCCAGGTGTGCCTGACAGGGCGTGCTAGAGTAGGTGTGGCCCCACCCACCTACACTTCCCCATAACAGTACCCTCCCCCTAACGGGTGCCTCTTGGTACCCTATACAATTTGCCAGGAAACTCATGTTTAAACTGCTGGATGAGTGAAGGGTCGAGAATGGCCGATCTTGGCACCCAGCAGCGCTCCTCTGGCCCATAACCCTGCCAGTCGACCAGGAACTGGATCCCTCTACCCCGTCTGCGGGAGTCCAGCAGGCGACGTACCGTGTAGGCAGGTTGACCTTCCACCAGACGCGGTGCCGGAGCATCTGTGGCTGTGCGGTTGAGAGGGGAGTGCATCACTGGTTTGATCTGGGAGACGTGCAACGTGGGGTGGATCTTCATGTGCCTTGGAAGCTTTAGCCGCACCGCCGAAGGGCTGATGACCCGGGTGATGGGGTACGGACCTATGAACCGGGGGGCTAGCTTGTTAGACTCCACCCGCAGAGGAATGTTCTTCGATGACAGTCAGACTAATTGACCAAGCTTGTACGTAGGGCTGGAGCGTCGCCGTCTATTCACGGCGATGATGGTCGTGGCTTGGGCTTGGCGAAGGGCAATTAGCGTGTTCTTCCACATCTTCTTGCACCGCCTCATGTGATGCGAGACCGAGGGCACCGCGATGTCCATCTCACCCTCAGGGAACAGCGGTGGCAGGTACCCTAATGAGGCCTCAAATGGAGACCTACCTGTGGCAGAGCTCCGGGCCGTGTTATGGGCGTATTCCGCCCACGATAGGTACTTGCTCCAGCTCCGAGGATGTTGGGCAGAAACGCTATGGAGTGCGGTTTCGACCTCCTGGTTGGCCCTCTCGGTCTGACCATTACTTTGTGGGTGGAACCCTGATGACAGATTCACCGAGGCTCCCAGTGCCATGCAAAAGGTCTTCCATACCTGTGACTCAAACTGAGGGCCTCTGTCAGACACAATGTTATAAGGAATGCCATGAATCTTAAACACGTTGTCAAAGATGAGGGTGGCTGTCTCCATGGCAGTGGGGAGTTTAGGGAGGGCAAACAGTCTAATGGCCTTGGAAAACCGGTCCACCACATTCAAAATAACAGTCTTACCGTTAGATTCCGGCAGTCCAGTGATGAAAACTAAGGCGATATGAGACCAAGGGCGACCTGGAATAACCAGAGGCTGAACCAACCCTGCCAGGGGAGAGTGTGACGCCTTGTTGCGAGTGCAGATGGGGCATGAAGTGACAAACTCTCTTACGTCAGATGATAACGACGGCTACCAGAAATGTCTCCGAAGTAGGTCTTCCGTTCTCATCACCCCTGGATGACAGGCATGGTTAGGCACGGACCTGACTGTCGATGGCACAAATAACCGATTAGCAGGACCCGTGCCCGGATCCGGTTCAGAAAGAAGGGCCCTCTCGATAGAGCGCCGGAGTCCCCACGACACCCCGGCAACCACCCGATCCGTCGGGAGCACCAATTCCTCCAAATCGTGGGCCTCTGACCCTGGATGCAGTCTGGAGAGTGCGTCTGGCTTGGTGTTCTTAGACCCTGGGCGATAGGTGAGAATGAAATTGAACCTATCAAAAAACAACGCCCACCTTGCCAACCGGGAGTTCAGTCTTTTGGCCGTTTGCACATATTTTAGGTTTTTGTGGTCTGTCCACACCACGAATGGTAGCTCAGACCCCTCCAACCAATGTCTCCATTCCTCCAACGCCATCTTAACTGCCAGTAGCTCACGATTGCCGATGTCGTAGTTCCTTTCCGGAGGCGAGATCTTCCTGGAAAAAAAGGCACAAGGGTGGAGGTGGTTGTTCTTACCCGAACGTTGCAACAGGACAGCCCCCACACCAGTGTTGGAAGCGTCCACTTCCACAACGAATTGCAAGGACGGGTCAGGTTGGGCGAGGATCGGGGCCGACGTGAACCGGTCCTTAAGTATTTTGAACGCTGACTGAGCCTCGCTTGTCCATCTGAAGGATCGCTTACTAGAGGTGAGTGCTGTCAATGGGTGTGCAATACTGCTGTAGTTCTTTATGAACTTCCGGTAAAAGTTTGCGAATCCCAAGAATCGTTGAAGCTCAGTGCGGGACGTAGGCACCGGCCAATCCCGAATGGCAGCGATCTTAGCAGGATCTGCCCTTATACTGTTCGCCTGGATGATGAATCCCAAAAAAGAAATCGTGTCCTTATGGAACTCGCACTTCTCGGCTTTGACAAAAAGCTTATTGTCCAGTAGTCGAGTTAGCACCCGGCGAACATGTGACACGTGCTCCTGTATGGAGCGTGAAAAAATGAGAATATCATCCAAGTACACAAACACAAACTTGTCGAGAAAGTCGCGCAGTACGTCGTTAACTAAATTTTGGAACACCGCGGGTGCATTAGTGAGACCGAACGGAACCATGCAATACTCGTAGTGCCCCGTGGGAGTGTTAAAAGCGGTCTTCCACTCATCCCCCTGTCTGATCCGCACCAGGTGGTAAGCGTTGCGCAAATCCAGCTTAGAAAAAATGACTGCCCCCTGAATGGACTCAAACACCGTGGAGAGAAGGGGAAGGGGATACTTGTTTCGAATAGTAATCTTATTTAACCCCCGGTAATCGATACACGGACGCAACGACTTATCCTTCTTTTCAATAAAAAAGAAACTCGCCCCTAGTGGCGACGATGAGGGTTGAATAAGGCCCGTGGAAAGGCATTCGGCGATGTAGAGGTCCATCGCCTTTCTCTCGGGTCCCGATAAGCGGTAAGACTTACTCTTAGGGAGAGGTGCACCCGGAAAAAGGTCGATGGCGCAGTCGTAGCTGCGATGCGGAGGCAGCTTACAGGCATGGTCCTTAGAAAAGACCTCCTTCAGGTCATGGTAAACGGACGGAACGTTGGATAACTCCGAAGAAATTGTTATCGACGCCTGCGTAATGGCCTTGGGGCCCCGCAAACAGTGTCTTGGGCAATCCTTGCCCCAAGAACAAATGCTCCCCTTTACCCAATCGACCCGAGGATCCCATAGTGGCCAGTTGGTACTGTTAGGGATCGCTAAGATCCCTATAATGGTTAGGAACCCTACTCGGAAAATCAGACGAGAAAGATCGGGAAAACACCTTTTATTCCCAAAAAAACAACACGACAATAACGTAACACTTGCAGGAGGTAACACAAAATAAATACGGGTCCTTGGTACTGAGAGTCCAACGGGTTAGAGTCCAACACGGAGGAATCCAGAGACCTGTTACCGACTGTCCCACGGTAGAGGGTGGATAACCAA
This sequence comes from Corydoras sp. C115, assembly GCA_019802505.1. NCBI lineage: Eukaryota > Metazoa > Chordata > Actinopteri > Siluriformes > Callichthyidae > Corydoras > Corydoras sp. C115. The sequence continues at coordinate 25,574 of JAFMOC010001066.1, read as the reverse complement.
CCCAGATGCGACGGGGCCTGCTTCAATCCTGTAACAAAAGAGCACAAGACCAGCAGGGCGCAGAGACGCAGGCGAGAGGCAAGGCCTCCTCACCAGACTCAGTTTAACAGGGCAGAAGACACAGTAGCAAAACCCCAGGGAAGTAGCCACATCAACAGCCTTACCAGGTTCTTAAATGAGGAGACCAACTGGCAACAGGCTAACTCTCCTAGCTCTATAAATAGAGTGCTGCCTGATTGCTCATTAACCCCAGGTGTGCATGACAGGGCGTGCTAGAGTAGGTGTGGCCCCACCCACCTACACTTCCCCATAACAAATAAATCTTAAATCCATGTGCGTGAACATTTTAATTCATGTAAAATTATAAAAAAGAAGGATTTGTGTTTAACAGTGTGGGATGTAAAGTATACGGCTCCTTGTGGACATTTTTTTTATTTATTTATATTAATAAAAAGACATTTTTGGGAGGAGGTCTATCTGTAACAGCATCAGCGAACACACAGCTCTAGGAATCTGTAATACCACGTGACGTTATGTGACGTAGTGAATATACAGCGCCATCTAATGGCAGGTGAGACTCTGCAGGCACCAAAAACAGCCCGTTATTCAATTTTGGAAATTTTTAAATAAGTCGAGATCACAAGACAATAAGTTTTTTTTTTATGTTTTATGACTTTAAAAAATAATAACATTACCTCAGTGGACCGCCGTAGTGCTGCATAATAAATTTATTGTTTAAATTTGCCTTTGATCTCTGGACTGTGCATTTTCCTCCAGGAGCTGATCGCAGCAGGAGCAAATGTTCCAGACTGGACTTCGAGTGTCTGCTGCTGCTGCCTGTTGGTCTTCTACTGGTGTCCATCATACAGATTTTGATCAAAAACGCAATGGTTGCTACAGAAATCACACAATTACAGGCCAATTACAATAACCTGAATACTGAAATCATCCAATTAAAGGGGATTAAAGATGAATACCAGTGTGGGGTACTTAAACTGGGTATGTGATTTTTGTCTTTCATGAAGATGTCAATATGAATGATAGATTTGTTGATTAGACTTGTTTAAAATAAAAATGACGTGTTGTTCTCTCAAGTCACTTCGGATAACAGCATCTGCTAAATGACTAAATGTAAATTTAATCATGGAAATTAAACAGAAAACATAGGACAGTAGTAAAGGAAAAAAGCTCTACAATGTAGTATAACCAAACCTGTTCATTATCCAATCTGGCTTCTAGATTTTTTTGTTTGTTTTAAAAAAAAAAAAACCTCATAGCAATTGTTAGTGAAAAAATATGTTTAGAGATTTTTCTTAAATAATGAAGATTGCAGACAGAGTTGGAAATATTCTTTCTCAATTAATTGTTTCTCTATAAACAATATGGAGTGAGAATTAGCACCACATTAAGGTAAATCACTTTGTAATGACATTGTGATCTGAATAAGTGTGGGTGAATAAGTTTAAATTCTTGTCGTTAGATGTACAAAGTAATGGAGGATGTGGAAGAGAGGTGAAGAAGAGATGTAGAGATGCAGGGGTGATCTGTGATAGACAATAGATCTGTCAGAATGAAAGGGGAAGTATACAGGAAAGTAGTAAGACCTGCAATGTTCTACCACCTGGAGAAAGTAGCTCTGACCAAAAGACAGGAGAGGAAGCTGGAAGTAGCAGAGATAAAGATCATGTGATTCTCTTTGGGAGTGATGAAGATGAAGATTAGGAAAGAGTTTATTAGATGGGTGGTACAGGTAATGAGAATGAGGGCTTCAGGGATCAGATTAATAATCAAGCTTTAAAGGATACAGCATGGAACCACCAGGAGGGAGGAATGAGGTCAAGAGGAGGTCAATGGATGTGTGAGCAAGTACAGGATGAGGTTGATGTGACAGAATACAGAGACAAAATGATTTTCTTTTTCCTAAAGAAGGTGATCTGATATCAGGACCAAAGTATTTTAATAATAGTACTTACTGGGTGACTGATAAAAAGAGAAGCTGGAATAAAAGCAGGGAGATCTGCAAAGAGAACAAAGCTGATCTGGTGATTATCAACAGCAGAGAGGAACAGGTGAGGGACTCAGGGTCACCGTGAGTATAAAACCTATCCCAGGGACATGGGCTTCCTGAAAAGGAATGGAACATTCTGTACACTTGTGTTTGAGATACCAGCCTTGTGACCTCAAGGTCCCCGGTTTGATTCCTGGTCCCACCAAGTCCTACGGCTGAAGTGCCCTTAAGCAAAGCACCTAACCCCCAGGCGCCATGTACAGGGCTGCCCACCACTCCGAGCATGTGGGCTCACTTCACTTATTGTTTGTGTGTTTGTGTGTGTGTGTGTGTGTGTGTGTGTGTGTGTTTCACTGCACGAATGGGTTAAATGTCTCTTGTAGACAAAATAGATCGCTGTCACGTTACATACCATACAGCAAACAATACCTCCGATGACACATGACCAGGCCGCTGGTGCCACGAAAGGGTTTCTATAGAGATTGCATAATGTGTCAGAGTGCTCCCCCTAGTGTTTCAGTACTGACGAGCAGAGCTGGTACAAAGTGGATACATTACAATTTCATGAAGTTTCATTTCTGTTTAAACACTATTGTATTTCTTTGCATGTATACAGAAGTTTAGTTTAAAACATATTGTGTATAAGTTTAGCAGTTAATTATATTAAGTGTATTCTTCATGCTGCTTCCAGAAGTTCATCTATCATCACTTCAAATGTAAAGAAGCCTGGATTGGTCTGACTGACGTAGATCAGGAGGGACAATTTAAATGGATAGACGGTTCAGCACTAACCACTTCGTAAGTAACCACCAGATGAGTAAAGAAAACAAAACTGAAAATAGCTGTTTTTATAAACTGCAATTTGGCCACTAGAAGGCATTGTTTGTGTCACGGTTTGTGTTGTCACGTGGTGTTTTGTGTCACGCCCCCATAATCACGCGCACCTGGGATCAGTCACCATTTCTTTATAAATATCCTACACGCCCGTCACTCTCCGCCAGTTTGTCTCGTGCCACGCGTTTTGCCTGCCCAGATACTACTAGCCCGTCCGTGCGATCCAAGTATTGGTTACCTCGTCCTGTGTTCCTGTTTGCCCGTGTATGTGCTGTTATTCTCGCCGTCTAGTGCACTCCGTCCCGTTACCCTGTTAGTTTGTATTACTCCCCGTGTGACGTCATCACGCCTCGCCTCACCTTATCCACATCCTGTGTTCTGTGTCTTCATCTGTGGATTTAATAAACATCGTTGTGACTGTACCTGCACTCAGCCCGTTGTCTCCGAGTAGCGGATCCGCCTCGCTCGATCTTAAGATCGTTACATTACAAACTGGCCAACATGGATCCCTCGGAGCGACGCGCTGTGGGGGCGGAGCCGGCATCACCACCAGCCGGACAGCAGCTCGACTCACGGCTAGAGCTGCTGTATAGTCGCCAGGAGGAACTGGTGGATCTGGTGAGCCAGTTATCCCTCCAGCTGCAGACTGCGCGCTCTGCGCCGCCCGCAGCGCCAGCACCGGTGACCACGCCTCCGAGCCAGGTACTGAACCCGCCGCCCGCGGTTGCCCCACGGTACGACGGTGCCGCTGTTCCCCCGGAGCCTTATGGGGGGGAGCTCCAACGTTGTCTGGGGTTTATATTCCAGTGCCAGCTGTACTTCAACATCCGCCCCGCGTGCCTCCCCTACGGACGCCCATAAGATCGCGTTCGTCATCGGTTTGCTAAGGGGACGCACGCTCAGCTGGGCGGAGGCGGCACAGGGACTGACGTCACCCCTGGACTCCTCGTTCGCCTCGTTTTTGGAGAGATTTCGTGCGGTTTTTGAACGGCCGGACTATACTGAGGACATTGAGACGCGTATACTCACAGTACGACAGGGGGCTCCTTCTGTGGCTGAGTTTGCTGTGGAGTTTCAGACCCTCGCCGCGGAGTCGGGATGGTGTGAGCGCTCACTCCGCGGCGTGTTCCGCCACGCACTCAGTGACCGTATGCGCGACGAACTCGCTATCCGCGACCGCCCGGACTCTCTCCAAGATCTTATCAACCTAGCCATACGTATAGACGGACGTATGAGTTTGCGCCGCCTGGAACGCCAGGTCCGCGCCCCCGCTCCGTCTCGGGGACCTCCGACACCCTCCAGGGACTCCCCCCAGCCCGAGCAGTCGGAGGAGGTGGAACTGATGCAGTTGGGACGCGCCGCCCTGGTCCCTGAAGTCCGGAACCGCCGTAGGGACCAGGGGCTCTGTTTCTACTGTGGTGGAGGGGGCCACCTGCTGCGAGACTGCACGGTGCGCCCAAAAGACCTGACTCGGCAGTAGGACTTGGGGTTCTGTCGAGTCCCCCAGTAAGACCCCAAGCCCAGCGACTCAGCTTGCCGGCGACACTCACCATCCAGGAGAAACAGGTGACCGTAGACGTTCTATTAGATTCTGGGGCAGAGGAGAATCTGATAGACGTGGGCTTTGCTAATCGCTATGGTCTAATTGTTTCTCCTCTAGCGAATCCTCTCCACACCCTGGCGCTGGATGGCAGACGGCTGTTCCCCATCACTCACCGCACCTCGCCGACGCGGCTGATGCTGGAGGGCAACCACCAGGAGAGGATTTGCTTTGCGGTGTTCCAGTCCCCCGAGGCCCCCATCATTCTGGGATACCCCTGGCTCCGCAAACATAACCCCCACATAGACTGGATCAGTGGCCGCATTCTGACCTGGGGAACAGACTGCCACTCATCTTGCCTGCTCGCCGCGGCCCCTCCCTACAAACCTCCGCCCTCTAACACCCCCGGCCCTGTGGATCTCTCCTCGGTGCCCCAGGAGTACCATGACCTTGGGGAGGTCTTCAACAGGGACAAGGCATGCCAGCTTCCGCCTCATCGGTCTTACGACTGCGCCATCGACCTCCTGCCCGGTGCCCCGCTCCCGTCCAGCCGGATTTACCCGCTGTCCCGTCCGGAGAGAGAAGCCATGGAGAGGTACGTGTCGGAGTGTCTCGCCACCGGACTAATTCGACCCTCGACCTCCCCCGTAGGGGCCGGCTTCTTCTTTGTCTCCAAGAAGGACGGCACCCTACGTCCCTGCATTGACTACAGGGGACTAAATGCTATTACGGTCCCCTACAAATACCCTCTGCCACTAACATCATCCGTATTTGAGTCTTTGCAGGGAGCAACCATCTTTACCAAGCTGGACCTGCGGAACGCCTACCATCTGGTCCGTATAAGGGAGGGGGACGAATGGAAGATGGCATTCAACACCCCCAGCGGCCACTACGAATACCGTGTGGTTCCCTTCGGCCTCAAGAACGCCCCGGCCGTGTTCCAGTCCTTGGTGAATGATGTGTTGCGGGACTTCCTGGACAGATTTGTCTTCGTCTACCTGGACGACATTCTAATCTTCTCCAGGACCCCCAGCGAGCACACCCGGCACGTACGACTGGTCCTGAACCGCCTGCTGCAGAACCGCTTGTTTGCTAAGGCCGAGAAGTGCAGTTTCCACCAGCGATCAGTACCCTTCTTGGGGTTCATCCTGTCACCGGGGGCTGTGCGACCGGACCCCGAGAAGGTGAGGGCCATCGCTGACTGGCCAACCCCCACTTCTAGGACGGAACTGCAGCGGTTCTTGGGGTTCGCCAACTTCTATCGGCGGTTCATTGGCAACTACAGTAGCATCACCGCCCCACTCACCGCCCTCACCTCCACCAAGGAGAGATTTCAATGGACCCAGGAGGCTCAAGTTGCCATGGACACCCTGAAGGACCGATTCACCACGGCCCCCATTCTAATCCAACCGGACCCATCCAAGCAATTCATTGTGGAGGTCGACGCGTCGGGCGCCGGAGTGGGGGCGGTGCTCTCCCAAAAGTCGGAGGAAGGTAGGCTTCACCCCTGTGCCTTTTTTTCTCGGAAGCTGACGACGGCGGAGAGAAATTACGACGTGGGGAATCGCGAGCTGTTGGCGGTGAAGCTCGCGTTGGAGGAATGGCGACACTGGCTGGAAGGGGCAGCCCAGCCGTTCGTGGTATGGACCGACCACAAGAACTTGGCCTACATCCAGTCGGCCAAACGCCTGAACTCCCGTCAGGCTCGGTGGGCCTTGTTCTTTGGTCGGTTCCAATTCGTCATGTCCTATCGTCCCGGCACTAGGAACGCCAAGCCCGACGCCTTATCCCGCCTCTTCTCTGATGGTAAGGAGGAACCCTGCACTGACCCGATTCTCCCCCCCAGCCGTGTCATTGCAGGTGTGTCTTGGGAGATCCGGCGCATCATCGAGCGCGAGCTGACGAAGGATCCGGACCCTGGGCTGGGTCCTCCCGACCGGACCTTCGTGCCCTCCGCCGCTCGCACCGCAGTACTCAAGTGGGGGCATGAGAGTCGCTGGGCCGGCCACCCTGGGGGAGCGCGCACGGAGGAACTCATTCGGCGCCAGTTCTGGTGGCCGACCTTGGCCGCCGACGTCCGACAGTTTGTCGCCGCTTGTACCACCTGTGCGCGGAACAAGGCGTCGCATCAGCCCCCCGCAGGACTGCTTCAGCCGCTCTCCATACCTGGGCGTCCCTGGTCCCACATCGCTCTGGACTTCGTAACCGGCCTACCCAACTCTAGAGGTAAATCGGTTATTCTTACCATAGTAGACCGGTTCTCCAAGTCCGTGCGTCTAATTGCTCTGGCCAAGCTTCCCTCCGCCCTTGATACTGCCAAAGTCTGTTTTGAGCAGGTGTTTCGGATATCCGGCATCCCCAGGGACATCGTGTCGGACCGGGGACCCCAGTTCGTTTCCCAGGTGTGGAGAGCGTTCCATAAGTTCTTTGGAACCGATGTGTCGCTGACATCGGGGGGTCACCCACAAGCCAACGGACAAGCCGAGAGGGCCAACCAGCTGGTAGAGACCACCCTGCGCTGTATGTCTGCCCAACACCCAGAGCGCTGGAGTGAGAACCTGGCGTGGGCGGAATACGCGATCAACACCGCGCGCAGCTCCGCCACGGGGAAATCGCCTTTTGAGGTAGCACTGGGCTACCAACCCCCCCTGTTCCCCGAGGACCAGATCGAGACCAGTGTGCCTTCGGTGAACCAGCACATCCGCCGCTGCCACCGCACTTGGAGGAACACCTTGATCGCGCTCCGCCAAGCCCAGCGCTCCTACGCCGCCTCGGCCAACAGGAGACGCCGCCTGGCCCCCAGTTACAAGGTGGGGCAGCTCGTGTGGCTGTCCAGTAAGAACATCCCTCTCAGGACAGAGTCACGGAAATTGTCTCCCCGTTACATCGGCCCCTTTCCCATCTCCCGCATCATCAACCCTACTGCCGTCCGCCTTCAGCTACCCCGTTCTATGCGTATCCACCCCACCTTCCACGTCTCCCATGTTAAACCCGTCACGCACTCCCCGCTCAACCCCCCACCCCGCCCAGCCCCAGCCCCCCGCCTGATTGATGGACAGCCCGCATACACTGTCCACCGACTGCTGGACTCCCGTCGCCGTGGCCGGGGAATCCAGTTCCTGGTGGACTGGAAGGGCTACGGCCCGGAGGAGCGTTCCTGGGTTCCCCGAGCGGCCATCCTGGACTTGTCCCTCATAGACAATTTCCACCGCCGCTTCCCGGACAAGCCATTTAGGGCGCCGGGAGGCACCCGTTGAGGGGGGGTAATGTCACGGTTTGTGTTGTCACGTGGTGTTTTGTGTCACGCCCCCATAATCACGCGCACCTGGGATCAGTCACCATTTCTTTATAAATATCCTACACGCCCGTCACTCTCCGCCAGTTTGTCTCGTGCCACGCGTTTTGCCTGCCCAGATACTACTAGCCCGTCCGTGCGATCCAAGTATTGGTTACCTCGTCCTGTGTTCCTGTTTGCCCGTGTATGTGCTGTTATTCTCGCCGTCTAGTGCACTCCGTCCCGTTACCCTGTTAGTTTGTATTACTCCCCGTGTGACGTCATCACGCCTCGCCTCACCTTATCCACATCCTGTGTTCTGTGTCTTCATCTGTGGATTTAATAAACATCGTTGTGACTGTACCTGCACTCAGCCCGTTGTCTCCGAGTAGCGGATCCGCCTCGCTCGATCTTAAGATCGTTACAGTTTGAATGTTAGAGAAACTGGAAACCAGTCACTCTGGGTCAGTGTTCACTGTGAAAACCAGACCAGATTTTGTCGCGGAATATCTGATTACAATCGAACGATTTTGCTTTCAATAAACACATTCTGAATCAAATCTTTTTTTTTATTATAGTGTGTTTGGAAGTGTGTCATAAAAACAAAATTTATTGGATTTATTCACAATAATGGCATGCTCTCTTGTACCTTATAGTTTTATTAAACTGCTGTTAAAACAAAGGTGAATATAAAGTTCATATCCATCGCACCGCAATGTCAGCTCTCCCCATCACATCCAGGATGCCAATCTATCACTGGGCACACACTCACACATACATACATACACACACACGCACTATATTTAGAGCATCCCCCCCCCCCCGAACCTACTAGAGGATTATGCTGAAGATAATGAGATGAATGAATGAATTATTATACTGTTATGTTCCTATAAACGGTCATAGTCGGCGGTTTTGTTCCAAAATAATTTAATGCGTTTTACTGAATAGACAAGTGTGCAGGAAACAAGTGTGCAGGAAAAAAATCATCAATGGCGGGCAACCACGATTGATTAGAGAGCTCTGAATTCTCAAAGATGCTGCTTCGTTATATAACCCTTAGGTGGGCTGTCCTTCTTCTGTGTGGGTGAGTGTGATTGGACCTTCCATATATGGTGGGGACTACCTGAGCCCCCAGTCTCAATAATACATTCAACAAATGTTCCCTGCCCCCTAAGTCTATATTATGACTCTTTCTCACACTCATTCGACAAATGGCCATTCCTACAATTATACACGCTCATCCCACACTTGGTCATTCCCTTTGTTCCCTGCAGCCATTCAGCAGTTGTTTAAACTATGTGAATTACTAAATGTCATTACAAAAGTAAAGACCATTACGAAGTATAACAAAAACCTTACAAATAATGCAACTCAAGTCTTTTTATGCTCAATAAATTCCAACAGTACCCACAATATTATGTGCATATAATATTTATAGATACATATACTGGTGTTATGACTGTGTATGTATAATTTGCCATGTGATAATTGTTTAATGTGTTTCAGGTTCTGGAGTGATGGAGAACCCAATGATTATGAACAAAATGAAGACTGTGTTGTTACTAACTACCACAAAGCAAAATCCAGCTGGAATGATTATCCCTGTAAATACCCTATGTATGGAATTTGTGAGATGTGAGATGTTTATCTGAACTGAACATAAGAACAGAACTTTTCATCATGATTTCTTTGTATTAAACATTTTTCTTCTTAAAGCATTTATTCCACTGTTGTGTTGTGGGAGTGTGATTGATGATAGTGTGCTTTATTTACTTTAGAGCAGGGGTTCTCAACGGGTTCCCACCCAGAACCCACATGTTCTCATGTTCATTAAGTCGTGATCCACATTTATAGAACACAAACCAAACACATTTACTTTAAAAAGATGTTGCTGAACTTATGCTGCGCTGCTTATGGCTGTATAACAGTATGTTATGTATATGTGTGCGGTGGGGGGGGGGGTACCTTAACATCAACGAGCTGCAGGAACAATTTGTTTAATGTTGTATTATGTATGTGGAAAACTCTGAAGAAGAAAATGTACCACGGTTGAGTGCAGGAGAATGCAGGAAACCGATAAATGTGTAGAATGAAAATAAAGAACGACCAATGTAGAAAACTAGGTCAGGTAGAACCTAGAACTTAGTTCCTCTGTCTCATCTGTAGTTCTTCTTGGAGGGAACAGTGAGTGTAACCGATGGAGTGACGGGCTCAGAAACGTCGGCCGAACGCTTTGTAACTGATTTTCTCAATAAATTGTCTTCTACTTTTATGGAATAGTTGTATCAGGTTCTTTCATCCAAAATAAAAACACCACAAAACAATTTAGGGACATTAAAGTAACGCTATTTGGTTCTGTGGATGTTTGTGAGCTGGACAACGGAGTTGTATGTTTACGGTAGAAACGACGTAGTTTTACTGCGTGAAGCGTGTATCAAGTATCATGAAGAATTAATTCGGTGTATGAAATTAGATCTGTTTAATTACACAACTCTGGCAGCCTGTTGTATGGCCATGAACAAGACCCATTTTTTGCCAAAAGACACATTAGCACTGACTCATAATAATGCGTACACTAGCCAGCACAAGACCTACTCAAATTCCTCCATTGAGTGGCTGGAATACATAAAACATGTGAGAAACGTGGATATGCACCACACACTCACGCACGGTGAAATGAAAATAGGTCCTTATTTTATGGATGTGTCACAAATAGTCTGTAAAGATAGGTCTGGAGACGAGGATGCAGAACAATTATCTTTTATTGATATGCAAGGCAGAGGTAGGGTTATGCAGGAGGAGTATTGGTTGGTAGAGGTGTTGTCAACTAGACCCAGGCCGAGGTGTGGAACCTGGAACAGAGGACTGGGCAGAGCACAACACCGAGCAAAAGAACAACCAAACAAAACAAGGCACACACTAATACTAACGCTGTAGTAAGAGAACCCTACACTGGCTATGCGTGAGAAGAAACGGGAAAGACTAGTGAGGTCGTCTAGAGCAGACAAAATAACAAACCCTATGAAAGACAGAATAGGTGTGTCAACGAGAGTGTAATCACAAAACCTGAAAGAAGAAAGCGTGTAGAAAGTGCACAAAGAGGTACGGTGAACTACACGGGACGTCGGACGGATGGGAACCAGACTGAAACAAACAAGGGATGGGAAGACAGCAAAGGTATTAGTACACAGGGAAGGAAATAACGTTAGTTCACCGGGATAGAGAGTATTAGTCAAAAGAATGGAACCGTTAGTAAGCTGAGTGAACAATGAGACGCGGACGCCCTCAGGTGGTGGTGCGCCAGCGGAGCAGGCTAGGGTGAGCGCGAACTCCGCCCCACCCGGCTGAAGCCAAACCACTTGAGCGGAGTCACACAGACGTTCACTCATACAACAACACACACTGGCCTAAACACAGAGGTGAGGGCACAGATGCTAACAAACGCTAACACAAACAGACGCACACTCACCGAGACCAGATGAACCACGAGACACAAAGTAGAGAGAATAGCAGCCAAATAATCGCTCGGTATGTATGAGAAATCAGGGACAATACTTCGCGATTCGTCCCGTGCGAAGACAGAGCTTAAATAAGATAAACGACCCATCAAACAAATTAGCCTCACCTGGTGCCGGAGCGAAAGCGGAACTAGAAGGCGGGGCTAAGGGAGCGAGTGGCAGAGCGTGACGGAGAGACAGACGCAGAACCCGAAGAGGTCGTCAAGGGGGCACCACCGGGGGCAACTGGAGACGACCTACCGGAACCAACTCGGGGAGGGTCGGGACGGGAACGGGTGCTGCGGGTGGCTCTGCCCGGGACAGAAAGGGGAGCAGATGATGGGTCGGGATCAGGACGTGGTCTGGAACGGGGACGACCCCTGGGCCTACGGGGCTGAGGGATCGGGAGACCCGTGTCCTGATTGCCAGCCGGGCAAGGCTGGCTGGTACTAGGGGGAGCAGAGGCAGGTAGGGGACTCTGGCGTGGGCGACCCCTAGGTCTGCTGGGTAGGGAGCCCGGGAGCCTGCCTCTGCGAGCCGGTGTGCGAGGGGGTCTCCCTCTGGGACGAGGAGCAGGACGGTCAGGGTGAGTCAAGTGATACTGGTCGAGTAGCGTCCTGTCCAGTATGTCCGTCCGTCTAGTCCATGAACGTTCATCGGGACCGTACCCCTCCCAGTCGACAAGGTACTCTAGTCCAGTGTCAGTCCGGCGTGAGTCGAGTATTTGGTTAACAGTGTACGTGGGACGGTCGTGGGGCAGTTCTTGAGAGATCCGCTGGTGTGGTTCTTTGTCAAGGGGACCGGGTTTGAAGGGCTTGAGGAGGGAAATGTGGAAGGATGGGGAAATTCTCAGTCGGGGGGGCAGTCCTAGCGTCACTGTCACGTCGTTAACTCTCTTGACTATGTATTTGGCACCCAGCATCTTGCTGCCGGGTACCCGAAGGTCTCTGGTGGAGAGCCAGACTTGGTCTCCCACTTGGTAGGGAGGACCCTCACTCCTCCTGCGGTCTGCAAACCGTTTGGTTCTTGCGTTGCTTTCCGTGATCCTTTGATGCACCATCTCCCAAACTTCTTCGCTCCTGTGGAACCAGTCATCCACGGCCGGTGCATTAGATGGAGTGGGGTCCCAGGGAGCAAACGGCGGTTGGAATCCCAAGACACACTGGAATGGGGTGATTCCCGTGCTGGAGCTCCTGAGGGAGTTTTGTGCGATCTCTGCCCACGGGAGAAAAGTAGCCCAGTCGTGCTGATGGCTCTGGCAGTAGGTCCTCAGGAACTTGGCCAGCTCCTGGTTAGCCCGCTCGCACTGCCCATTGCTTTCTGGGTGATACCCTGACGTAAGGCTAATGGATGCGCCCATCTTCTTGATGAACGCCTCCCAGACGGCAGAGGTGAACTGGGGACCTCGGTCCGACACAATATCCTCCGGGAGGCCGAAGTGACGGAACACCTCCGCGAACAAGGCCTCAGCCGTCTGGAAGGCTGAGGGCAGTGCGGGCAGGGCGACGAATTTTACCCCCTTGGAGAAGTGATCCACGATTGTCAGGATGGTGATGTTCCCCTCCGACACAGGGAGGTCCGTGACGAAGTCAATAGCGATGTGACTCCAAGGGCGTTGGGGAACAGGGAGCGGGTTCAGTTTCCCTGCTGGGAGCTGGCGTGGGGTTTTGGTGGCGGCGCAGGTGGCGCATGACGCGACGTCTCGGGCTACGTCGGTCCTCATGGATGGCCACCAGTACTTCTCTTGGAGCCTCTCAAAGGTGCGGTTGCCACCCGGGTGTCCTGAGCTGAGGTTCGTGTGAGCCCAGGCGATAAGCTCTTGGCGGAAACGGGTGGGCACGAACAATTTGTCCGGAGGCGTCTCTCTTAGGCGGGCCTCCGGGTTCTCCCTGTTGGCGGTCCGGATCAGTTCGTCCAATTTCCAGGAGACAGCTTGAACAAATACCCGGGTTGGCAGTATCGTCTTGACTGGTGGCGAAGCTTTCTCCTGGTCCTCGTATCTCCTAGACAGGATGTCTGCTTTGGCGTTGTCCTTCCCCGGTCGATACGTCACTGAGAATTCAAACCGGTTGAAAAAGAGGGACCACCGGGCTTGTCGAGCGTTGAGTCTCCGGGCACATTTCAGGTACTCGAGGTTGCGGTGGTCAGTGATGACCTGGACTGGGAATTTGGCGCCCATCAGCCAGTGCCGCCACTCTTCGAACGCCATTTTGATGGCCAGAAGTTCCCTATCCCCCACGTGATAGTTTTGTTCTGTGGGGGAGAGTTTCCTTGAAAAGTAGGCGACGGGGTGCAGCCTGGGGGGCGTTCCTTGTCGTTGAGATAGGATGCCTCCGACCCCCAGTGAAGATGCGTCCACTTCCACGATGAAGGGGGAGTCGGGGTCAGGGTGAGCGAGCACCGGTGCCGTAGTGAACGCCTTCTTGAGCCTCTCGAAGGCCTGTTGCGCCTTGTCATTCCAGAAGAGCCTCCTGGGTTTACCCTTTAGCAGCTGGGTCAGCGGGAGTGCGATCTGACTAAAGGACCGGATGAATCTTCGAAAAAAGTTGGCGAACCCCAGGAAGCTTTGAAGTTCCTTCACTGATTGAGGCGCCTTCCATTCAAGGACGGCCTGGACTTTAACAGGGTCCATCTGGATCCCTTGATCCTTTATAATGTAGCCCAAGAATGCGATCTCCCGTTTGTTGAACTCACATTTTTCGGCCTTGACGAACAGTCCATGTTCCAGTAGTCTGCTCAGGACCTCTTTGGTGTTGCGGACATGGCTGGCGGCGTCTGGTGAGTATATCAGAATGTCGTCCAGGTAGACGATGGCGCATCTCCCCAGGAACTCTCGTAGGACATCGTTGACCAAGCATTGGAAAACCGCCGGTGCGTTGCTCAGTCCGAACGGCATCACCAGGTACTCGTAGTGACCGGATGATGTGCTAAACACCGTCTTCCACTCATCCCCTTCCTTGATGCGGACCAGGTTGTAGGCATTTCGCAAGTCGAGTTTCGTGTACCATTTGGCGGCACGTAGCTGTTCCAGCGCCAAGGGGACGAGAGGAATAGGGTAGGTGTAGCGTTTGGAGACCTGGTTCAGTTCCCGGTAGTCGATGCATGGCCTTAGGGAGCCGTCCTTCTTAGGGACAAAGAAGAAACTGGAGCTGGCGGGGGATTTAGATGGTCGGATGAACCCCTGCGCCAAGGCCTCACCGATGTATTCCTCCATGGCTGTGGTCTCCTTGACCGATAGAGGATACAGTGTGGAACGGGGGATCTTGGCGTCCGGCAGGAGTTCGATAGCGCAGTCGTACTCTCGGTGAGGTGGGAGACGACATGCAAGTCCCTTGCTGAATACCTCCTCCAGGTCTCGGTACTCCTCCGGGACGTTGTCAGGGAGGCTGCCGGGAGGTTGGTCAGTTACCGCCACCTGCAGTGTCCGTCCCACCGGGACCAAGCATCGATCCACGCACTGTGGAGACCAGGCTACAATGTCCACCGGTTCCCAGGTGATCTTGGGATTGTGGTCCCGCAGCCAAGGTTGGCCCAAGATGACCGGTGACAGAGGCCTCCGCATGATCAGCAATGACCTTTTCTCCTTGTGGAGTGCGCCGACGCCCAGTGAGATTGGTCGGGTTCGGTGCGTGACGGTACCCACCGTGGCTCCATTGACTCCCGTGATCTTGATGGGAGCCGATAGGGGAACGGAGGGTACCTGGTGGCGTAGGACCAGACGCTCCTCTATGAAGTCCCCCTCTGAACCCGAGTCGATAAGGGCGGTCACTGTGAAAGTGCGCGACAGGTGAGAGATCTGAGTAAGAATCCGCGAATTTCCCTTACAAACAGACTGAATAGGGCTCACCTGGCGGGCACTGGGCGTCGGCGGTCTTGTCCCAGTCCTCTTCGCTCCTCCTGCTACCTCTGCCTGCTGGTCCTCCGTTTTACGGGTCTTTCTGGGGCATTGCGCCACACGATGTCCTGTTCCCCCGCAGTACAAACACAGGTGTTGGCGTCGCCATTCTTGCCGCTGCTGCTCCGGTACCCTGGTCTGCCCCAACTCCATCGGGACTGGTTGCGCGGTGGCCCCGGCAGGTTGCGGGGTGTTAGTTCCCCGGGAAGGGTCAGGCGGGGTGGCGTGCTGGTCCAGCTGGATGGCCAGCTGGATGACCTGCGATAGGTCCAGGTTGAGGGAGCGATAGACCAGCTCCCTCTGCAGAGACGAGGACAAACCCGCTTTGAACTGTGAGATGAGCGCCACCTCGTTCCATCCGCTGGCGGCCGCCAGGGTGCGGAAGTTCAATGAGTACTCCGCAACGGATCTCTTTCCCTGGTGGAGCAGTCGCAGTTCGTCTCCGGCCGCCGCACCGTGGCGAGGGTGGTTAAAGGTGGCCCGGAAGGACTCTAAGAAGGCCGTGAGGGAGGTTACGTCGGCCCCGTTGTTGCGCCAAATGGCCGTAGCCCATGCGGACGCCGCACCGGTGAGCCGGGATATGAGCAGGGCGATGGCGTTCCGGTCAGTGGTGGGTGGACGGCTAGCGAGGAAAAGGGAGAACTTCAGGAGGAACTCCTCGCAGGATTCGGGGTCCCCGGAATAGCATGGCGGTTCCGGGATGGGGATGAGCGTTGTGCCATCTCCAGCCGTGGGGGAGGACACACTAGCAGTGCCCGTGGTGGCCCCTGTGGACGACGGGGCAACCTGAGGAGACAGGTTAGGTGTTGTGTTGCTGCTGGGGTTACCCACGGTGTCACCTGATGGCGGTACAGGTGATTTGGCGGCTCCTGTGGACAGTTCCTGCACCTGCTGTGTCAGGAACAGCAGAGCCTGTCCTTGATCCAGGACTTGCTGCGTGAGCCGCTGAAGCAGTTGTTCCGCCGTCTCCATGGTAGGGCGAGCGAGTGGCAGAGCGTGACGGAGAGACAGACGCAGAACCCGGATTTCTTACAGGATGGTTATTATGATGTTATGTATATGTGTGTATGGGGGGGGTATTATGGGGGGGGCAGCATTCGTAATGTTTTAGAATTTAACGGTTGTATACATCACGGATATTCGTGCAGGTACAGACCGCATCAAATTAACCCCATGTCAAAGATCACTTTTGGTGAATTAAGTGAGCAATTTGAAGTTAATGTGCAAATGCTTACTAGGGATTAAGACGTACACGTTGAAGTTCTGTTCTGTACACATTCTGAAGTTCTTTACTAACCACACAAGTTAATTTTCATGTTATAGCAGACGGAACTGTCAGTGCAGTTTGATCCAGTAAAAAATAATAATAACCCCTGCTGGTTTGATTTTTCCATAGACAATCGTGGTGGTAATTTTAATGATTATGTGTTGTGTGACCGTCATCTCCTTTGAATATCATCCACAGGCAATGTGGAGTGGACCATGGTCAATTACTTCAAGGAAGATCAACAAGATCACTTTAACTGATAACATGCCTCTTACAGATTGCAATACTGCCTTGATCAATTTACTTGTGGGATAATAACATGTCATTTTGATCTGGATATTTCTTTAAATAAAAAAAAAAGAAAATGTTGTTTTGTTTTAGAAAGAGGGGAGGCTAAAGGTATATTTTATTAAGTACTAAAGCTTTTTGTTTTACTGTACAAGGTACATGGCAGGCTTTAAACAAAACTGCACACCTAGTAATGTCACCCATTAGTTGTGAACACAACCCATGGGGTGATTGCTTTTCTTACATCTACAGCATTCACACTGTCAAGAGATAGAAAGGACAGCTGCCCAAACAAGTGGCCATCATTAAAGGTAAAGGTCACTCCACTAAGGGAGACATGGAGATGCAGCGGCCGATCAAGTAAGACTAAGTTGGCAAAGATGGGCCATAACACTAGATTGATCTGGGTAGAAGTGTGGCCACTGGTACTGATGACCATAAGAGCATCTCAGGTAAGGGAGAAGACAAAGCAGGACCAAACAGAATGGGTCCAGCCAATGAAATTGCGGGCCAGATTATTATTATAAATTTTTTTTTTAATTCTTATTTTGTTAACCCTTGAGGGGCCGTATAAGGCTGCTTCTGAGGGGCCATATAAGACTGCTTCTGAGGGGCCGTATAAAATGGGCCGGCACTTTGAGACCCCTGGTTTAGTGTCTGCGCGCGGGTTCTTGGTTGCCAGATTCCGCGGTTTAATGCTGTTTCCCCATTTGCCAGGGTCCACGTGCAGAGTAGGGCTTATTGGTTGCCAGATTTATGTTTAGTTTTCAGTTTTGTATGTTTTTATTTCATTTAGGACTTCGGGTTTTCCCTTTTGTTTTCTTGGGTGGTAGTTTTGTGTTAATCATGAAGGAATACAAACAGAACACAGAGCTCAAAGTTCAGTAAATATGGGTACGTGGTGACTGGGGGTAGGCGAGGATCGCAGAATAGACGAATGACGGTTAAAGTCAGGTTGTCAGCCTGACCTGAACCACACGTACACCTCTAAAATGTGCACGTTCAGCACGTCCATTCCAGGAACTGAGACATCAGACCTGGTAAATGAGGCTCACAGGCGCCAAATTATCATCAACAACCCCACCTAAAAGAAAGGGCAGTATGATCTCCTTTCAGATGCCCTCGACCTAGCTGCTCTAGGAGAAAAGCAGAACTAGGGGTGGTTTTTTAGGATAGATAGAGGCAGAAACTGGACTTCTGGACTCTGGCTGGGAGAGGTTTGCTGTTGTGAAAAAGTCAGAGTCGACCGTGGTCTTGCGCTTGTTTTGGAAGAACATGCTGCTTTAGCTTGGTTTGTCTTAAATAAACCTGCATTGTCTGCATCGTGGTTTTTCGACTCCTCCAGAAAAAGGTTCATCGTGGAAATTGAGATTTCGTAACAGTTCTCGGTTCTGCAGTTCTACCCTCTGTCTGCAAATCAGTAATCAGTTTAAACTTCCTTAATGATGTTGCTCACAGTTAATACAATAATATTTACATCTCTGGAGCTGGACATGTGATTATTTTTAATTTAGTATTTTTTTCAGCGATATCTTGGTTAAATGAAACGGAACTGTCACAAATCGTGCATAAAGATAGGTCTGGAGACGTAGATGCAGAACAGATAATGTTTATTAATGAGCAAGGCAGAGGTAGGGTAGTGCAAGAGGAGTATTGGTTGAGAGGGGTGTTGCCAACTGGACCCAGGCCGGGGTGTGGAACCTGGAACAGAGGACTGGGCAGAGCACAACACAGAGCAAAAGAACAAACCAATAAAACAAGATGCACAAATATAAGCAGTACACTGTAGAAAGAGAACCCTACACTGGCTATGCGTGACGAAAAGGGGAAAAGTCTAGTGAGGTTGTCTTTAGTAGACAAAATAACAAATCCTACAATAGAACAGATAGGCGTGTCAAAGAGAGTGCTAGACCAAAACCTGAAGGAAGAATACGTGCTGAAAAAAAAAAGTGCTCAAAGAGATACGGTGAACTGAACGGGACGACGAGCGGCTCAAAACGAAACTGAAACACACAAGGGGAGGGGAGACAGCGAGATGGTTAATACACAGGTTAATACACAATGTTAGTTCACCGATAGAGAGATTATTAGTAAACAGATTGAAACCGTTAGTAAGCTAAGTGAACACTGAGACACGGACGCCCTCAGGTGGTGACGCGCCAGCGGAGCGAGCTAGGGTGAGAGCGAAATCCGCCCAAACCGGCCGAAGCCGAACCACCTGAGTGGACGGACAGAGACAACGATCGCTCCCGGGACGCAGGACTCTAGGGACAGGGTGAACACTGGAAACAGAAAGAGGATTAAACAACAAGACACTGGGAGCGACCACAGAGTCACACGGACGTTCACTCATACAACAACACGCACTAGCCTAAACACAGAGGTGAGAGCACAGATGCGAACAAATGCTAACACGAACAGACGCACACTCACCGAGACCAGATACACCACAAGACGAACGCAGATAGAACAGGTATAGAATAACAGCCAAAAATCGCTCGGTACGTATGGTAAACCAGGGACAATACTTCGCGTTCGTCCAGTGTGAAAACAGAGTTTAAATAAGATAAACGACCCATCAAACTAATCAGCCTCACCTGGTGACGGAGCAAAAGCGGAACTAGAAGGCGGGGCTGAGAGAGCGAGTGATAGATCGTGATGGAGAGACAGAAGCAGAACCTGGATTTCTCACAGGAATGTCCTGCTGGTGTTTCATGCTTTTCTTTTGTATTTTTGTGGAAATGCTGAATCATCAAAATGAAGTAAAAATAAGACTGAAGAGTCTGTTTACGTTTTTTTTTTTTTTTTTTTTTATGTTAAAGATCATTAAATTTAATTAATGGCAGAAACAGCACGCCGTCGCTCTGTGACCGGCTGCTTTGGTCTTGTTCTTTACTGATTGGCAGATTTATTCTGGCTGTCTAAATCAATAGCATTTTTTTCAGAACACCACTGATAACGCTGTTCACATTTTAATGTCTTTGTTAAGAGAACGCTGCTTTGTTTACATAGTTTGCCATGTTTTATGAGTGTCCACTGCTTTTATTTTTATTTATTATCATTATTATTATTTTTTTTTTTCATTATTTATTTATTATTATTTTATTATTTATATATTTATTTATTTATGTTTATTATGTATTATCATTATTTTAATTTTTTTTATTATTTATTATTATTATTTATTATTATTAATATTATCAGGGGCGGCACGGTGGCTTAGTGGTTTAGCACGTTCACCTCTCAGCACTAGGGATTCCCGGGTTCGAATCCCCATCTGGGTGGAGTTTCCATATTCTCCCCGTGTCCGCATGGGTGCTCCTGCCACAGTCCAAAAACATGGATTAAGTCAATTGAGTTCTCCAAATTGCCCCATATAGAGTGTGTCTGTGTGATTGAGTGTGTGCCCAGTGATAGATTGGCGCCCTGTCCTGGGTGTATCTGCCCAGCGCCCGAGACGTTCTCCCCTGGATGGGCATGGGGAACCCCCCCCCCCCCCCCCCTGCGACCCTAATAGAGGATAAAGTGGAAGATAATGGATGGATGAATTAATGAATTATTATTATTATTATTATTATTATTATTAATAATATTCATTCATTCATTCATTATCTCCCGCTTTATCCTCTATTAGGGTCGCGGTGGGGTTCCCCATGCCCATCCAGGGGAGAACGTTTCGGGCGCTGGGCAGATAGACCCAGGACAGGGCGCCAATCCATCGCTGGGCACACACTCACTCACACACAAACACACTCTATATGGGGCAATTTGGAGAATTCAATTGACTTGATCCATGTTTTTGGACTGTGGGAGGAAACCGGAGAACCCGGAGGAAACCCACGCGGACACGGGGAGAACATGGAAACTCCACCCAGATGGGGATTCGAACCGGGAACCCCTAGCGCTGAGAGGCAAACGTGCTAACCACTAAGCCACCGTGCCGCCCATTAATAATATTATTTATTTATTTTATTATTGTCATTTTTATTATTTTTTTTATTATTAATTTGATCATTATTATTGTTATTTTTATTATTATTATTTATTATTATTATATTATTTTTATTTTTATTATTATAATACGGTATACGGCTTCATCTGTTTGTCTGTGTGTCTTGTAAATAGTTTGTTAATGTTATTTCACCCACTTCCCGTTATCCGATTACCTGAAACTTTGCACAATTGTTCGTGGATGACAACACATGAATCAGTTTTTTTTTAAATACCAATTAATTAACTAATTAGTGGTAATTCATTAATTTTGTTTTCTTTGGATAAATTTCAGGTTCATTCATTATCTTCCACTATATCCTCTATTAGGAGGGGGAGGGGGGGGGGGTTCCCCATGCCCAACCAGCGGAGAACGTTTCGAGCGCTGGGCAGATACACCCAGGACAGGGGGCAATCTATCGCTGTAAATTGCCCATTTTCTAGTAAATGTTATAGTTCACGAGTATAATTAATTTAGGATAAAGTCATTTAACACAATTTTATAAAAAAAGTATATTTTTTATATTGTGCTTACGTCATTTGCTATGCTGTTTATTACTCCAAACACGTTTAAAGCAG
Source organism: Corydoras sp. C115 (assembly GCA_019802505.1). Taxonomy (NCBI): domain Eukaryota; kingdom Metazoa; phylum Chordata; class Actinopteri; order Siluriformes; family Callichthyidae; genus Corydoras; species Corydoras sp. C115. The sequence continues at coordinate 4,399 of JAFMOC010001066.1, read as the reverse complement.
TCGAAATGAATGAAAGTCGAAATGAATCAGTGAATCCCCTGTTTATAATGCATTCTAAACACATTCAACGTAAATAAAACCGATCTGTTGCCATCTGAATAAGTGTCATTCACAATAACGTTAAAATAACAATAACTCTTAAAAAGCAGCAGAGGGCGCCAAATCACCGTTGACATGACGTCAGTCTGAATCTCGTTCACTCCACACGCTGAGCAGGAATGACATCATCACCACCTTCTGAATTTTGTGTTCTTTTGAAGCCACAACAGCCCTGACCCCTCAAAGCCTGGACACCACTAGACCCCTGAAGGTGTGCTGTGGTATCTGGTACCAGGATGTCACCCTCAGATCCTTTAACCCCTGTGAGGTGGAGCCTCCATGGATAAGACGTCTTCGTCTCGTGAATGCTGGCCTGGATTGAGATCTGAGGGATTTGGAGGAGGAGTCAACACTTCAAACTTGTTGATGATCTCAGAGGAGCATCCTCCTGCCAAAATCAGGGATACCATTGCCATGGTGCATCCTGGTACCACGGGCTTCTTCTTACCAGATGAACCCACCACCCACACGATGTAGAAGAACATGGTCCATCAGACCAGTTCACCTTCTTCTACTGATCCATGGTCCAGGTCTGAGGGTCATCGTTGGTACTTTCAGCACTGGACAGCGGTCAGCATGGGAACCCCGACTGCTCCGAGGCTCTGCAGCTCCATACACATCACCACAGTGCTGCTCTGTGGTTCTGACGGCGTTCTATCAGAACCAACATCAACTTCTTCAGCAGCTTTACCACTGTTCCCTCCTGAACCACTTTTAAGAGATACTGCCCCCTGCAGACCACAACAACCCCACCAGAGCTGCAGTTCTGGAGATGTTCTGATCGGGTTCTCTAAACATCACACTGTGCTTCTGGTACAAACTCAAATCTTTACACATTTTTCTCAGCGTCTGACACCAACGTTGAGGAGCGAAGGTTCACCCGCTGTCTAATATTTTATACTTTAAAATAAAGAATAAGAAATCAGATCATGTGACGCGATGAGGTCAGCAGACTCATTTTAATTCAGAACTTACAATCAGAGCAACATCTCTAATCTACGTCGTTAATAATCTGTTAATGAAGCTCAAACAGCAGGAAGTGAACAATAAAATAGGAAAACAATACAATAAAAGTACCCTGAAACAAAGACCTGTAGAATTTCAAAATAAAAGTCCCATCAAAATAATAACCCAATAATGTAATAGTAGTAAAAACATCATATATATTAATAGATTAATAGATTATATTAAATGTTTGTGAAAGAGATGTTTTGAGTTGTTTCTTAAACCACTGAAGTGGCTCCACCATTTCGCAGTGGTGTATATAAACGTCGCATTATTCATTGATTTAGTATTTATTTCGTAGTCATATTAATTGATGTATTTCTTTGTAGAAGAAATAATTTTCCCAAATGGCCTGCAATAAAATACAATTCAATAAAAGTATCAACTATTAATAAAAGTTACAATGAAAGCATCCTGAAACAAAGACCTGTAGAATTTCAAAAAAAGTCCCATGAAAAATAATAAAGTAAAATAGTAAATGAATAAAATAGTATATATATAAAATTTTATTAATTAAAATTTATTTAAATGAATTGAATTTATTAATTTATCTAAAATGATCGGGTCCCAGAGGGCGGCACGGTGGCTTAGTGGTTTAGCATGTTCTCGTCTTAGCGCTAGGGATTCCCGGTTCGAAGATAGATTGCCCCCCTATCCTGGGTGTATCTGCTCAGCGCCCGAAACGTTCTTCCCTGGATGGGCATGGGGAACCCCACCGCAACCCCAATAGAGAATAAAGCGGGAGATTATGGATGGATGGATCGGGTCCAAGATCCGACCCACATCCCCTTTCCTGGTCCTCTGGCCCACTTGACATTGGTGTGTGTATTTGTAGTGCTGTTTTTATTTATAGTGCATTATTTATTTGATTTAGTATTTATTTTGTAGTCTTATTAATCGATGTATTTCTTTGTAGCATTATTTAATAATACATTTTCTAAATGGCCTCCCGTGAAATTCAGATTTTCTGGGAAATGGGTCTTTCACATATCCACCTTAGTAGCTCTGAACATGGCATGTCATTCCAGCCATCATAGGTAAACGGAACGCAGTCTTCATTTTTATTCATGTAATTATTGGGTTCTCCACTGCGCCAGTAACTAAAACAAAAAGAGGGAATATTCAAGGTGAATTCCTGATGTGTATGTGTGTGTGTGTATATATATATATATATATATATATATATATATATATATATATATATATATATATATATATATATTGTTTTTTAAGAATATTTTAGATGATTTAATCCCCTTCATTAAGGGTTCAGATCCCAAATCCTGTGTTATTCTGCGTAGACCTGGAGACCTCTTTAACACCTAAAGAAATGTTCCTCAAAGATCATCATGTCCTCTTTATTAGCTTCATGTCGCCCAAAATGGAGGAGGGAACGGTTCTCCTTTGGATTGGTGGCTCCATCCTCAGCATCCCTCTGTCAGTGAAAACCTCATCCCTCCTCTGTACATGTCCAATCCACCTCTCTCTAATTAACTGCCATCTATCTAATCATCTCATTCCTCATCTATCTTCATCACTCCCAGTGAGAATGGCAGCATCTTCATCACTTCCAGCTTCCTCTCCTGCCCTTAGGTCTCTTAGGTCTCTAAGCTGAACAACATTATATATACATATATATATATATATATATATATATAATATATATATATATATATATATATATATATATAATATATATATACACACACTGAGTCCCCTCTCAGTGCTGGGCACTCCCGGTTCGAATCCCAATCTGGGTGGAGTTTGCATGTTCTCCCCGTGTCCGCGTGGGTTTCCTCCGGGTTCTCTGGTTTCCTCCCACAGTCCAAAAAATTGGATTCAAGGTCAATTGAATTCTCCAAATTGCCCCATATAGAGTTTGTCTGTGTGAGTGAGTGTGTGCCTGTCCTGGGCATATCTGCCCAGCGCCCGAGATGTTCTCCCCTGGATGGGCATGGGGAACCCCACACCCCCGCGACCCCAGTAGAGGATAAAGCAGAAGATAAAGTGTGGACGGGTGTACATACCTGGTGGTCAGTATCGTGCCATCCACCCATTTCCAGACATTTTCAGTCTCTGCATCAGTGAGACCCATCCAAACATTGGAAATTCTCTGAGACAAGAAATCCTGCAAAGACAAATTGAATTATCTCTCTCAAAATTCATTGGATGATTCCTACTGAACTGGAAACCATTAAGAAGTAAACATCATGATTGGTGGAACTTGTACTGTGGGGTGGGTGGGGCATCTGTGACCTCATACCTTTAAATTAAATTTGTAATGTGGCTGATGCAGCACATCCGAGGTCATGTGATTACTACATATTCACTTATTTATAAATGCGGAAGGAGGACTTTAGCATTTTAACAGTATTTATTAAATCTAAATGAGTGTGTAGAGTTCCTCACCTTTTCTTCTCTGCTATTTATAATCACCAGATCGGCTCCGTACGCTTGGCAAAACATCCTGCTGTCCCTCCAGGTTCTCATTCCATTGGAGAAGTAATAAAAACTGGACAGGCCAGAGGTCCATTCTTCAAAAGATGCTGTAGAGATAAACAATCGTACAATTCTAATGAACAGACAACATAATCATAAGCACTAACTCGGCAGCACTAAATCTGGCCCCTTTAATAGGAAACATCAACACGGCTCTCGTGTCCCGAAACACATCTGGTTTACGTTTTAAGTGTTTTGTAGGACGCGGCGTTAAAGAGACAATTGGTACGGGACACAGAAATGGTAGGTATGAACGAGTGGCTGAAGATTAGCTATTATTGTTCGAATTTAGACAAGACGTCGCTATGATACCTGCTTCATTCATCGTGGTATCGATGTTACAAATTAGAAATTAATACATTAGAAATAACTTACTGCTTAGTAACTGGATTCTCTGATTAACCAGGTTGGTGTTACTGGTCTGTAACTGGTCTCTCTCTTTCACCAGGTTGGTGTTAATGGTCTGTAACTGGTCTCTCTGATTAACCAGGTTGGTATTACTGGTCTGTACCTGGTCTCTCTCTTTCACCAGGTTGGTGTTACTGGTCTGTAACTGGTCTCTCTGATTAACCAGGTTGGTGTTACTTCTGTACTGGTTCTCTCGTCTTTCAGGTTGGTTAATGGTTGTACTGGTCTCTCTCTTTCCACCAGGTTTGGTGTAATTTGTCTGTAACTGGCCTCTCTCTTTCACTCAGGTTGGTGTAAATTGGTCTGTAACTGGTCTCTCTGGTTGCGTGTTACTGGTCTGTAAAAACTGGTCTCTCTCTTTCACCAGGTTGGTGTTAATGGTCTGTAA
>JAFMOC010001065.1:0-69369 GCA_019802505.1 Corydoras sp. C115 | reverse complement strand
ATACAGTATCAGTCAGCAGAGCCATGGATGAAGGTCTCCAGGAAGCCAGTCACACCTCAAAAGAAACAGACAAGGAAGGCAGTTAAAGCTAATAATAAAGCACGGCATTTAATTAATAAGTGATTGATTGACACAGTGCAGCATGTGACTCCGGCATCACTGACTAGAGCAGCATAACTAAAAGAGGCAGATACTGCAGACTCTACATAGTTGAGATGGCGCCCCGGAACAGCATCATTTCAGCGCCACACCCCCCCCATTAATGATGAGGTGGGTGAAGAGGTGAAACGCCAGCATACACTGATCAGAGATTACCCCCCAACACAGCCAAGTCTGAGATCTACATCTTTATCTACAGGGGATTAATTAAACGCCAGATTAAATAAATGTGTTTTTAATTTATTTTTAAAGATTAATACTGATTCAGAATCACGAACAGTAACTGGAAGGCTATTCCAAAGTTGAGGAGCCTTGTGGGAGAACGCTCTTCCACCAGCAGTAACACACTCACCACCTCCCACCTACTATACCACATACCTCACTGTACCACACACTACCTCCCACCCACTGCACCACACACTGTACCACACACCACCTCCCACCCACTGTACCACACATCACACTGTACCACACACCAACTCCCACCCACTGCATCACACACTGTACCACACACTGTACCAATAACCACCTCCCACCCACTGCACCACATACGACACTGTACCACACACTACCTTCCACCCACTGTACCACACACCACCTCTACCACTGTATCACATACCACACTTTACCACACACCACCTCCCACCCACTGTACCACAAACCACACTGTACCACACACCACCTCTACCACTGTATCACACACCACCTCCCACCCACTGTACCACAAACCACACTGTACCACACACCACCTCCCACCCACTGTACCACCCACTACCACACACCACCTCTCACCCGCTGTACCACCCATTGCACCACACACCACCTCCCACCCACTGTATCACACACCACCACCCACCCACTGCACCACACACCACCTCCCACCCACTGCACCACACACCACCTCCCACCCACTGCACCACACCACAGGAGCTGATCGCAGCAGGAGCAAATGTTCCAGACTGGAGGATACACCCAGGACAGGGGGGCAATCTATCACTGAACACACACTCACTCACACACAGACACACTGAATATGGAGCAATTTGGAGAATTAAATTCACCTTGATCCATGTTTTTGGACTGTAGGAGGAAACTGAAGAACCCGGAGGAAACCCATGAGGACGCAGGGAGAACATGAAAACTCCACCCAAATTGGGATTCGTACCGGGAATCCCTAGTGCTAAGAGGAGAACATACTAAACCACTAAGCCACCATGCCCATCCTAGAAGTCATACTTTATATACCATCAAACTGTCATCAACACTTTATTTATTCTACAACTGTAGAAGTAAATAAAAGCCCAAATATCATTAAACCCCCTTTATATCAGGAGTTCTGACAGAACCGTCCTGCACTTCAACACTCGACAAAAAATAAGTTGTGATCACGAGATAAATATTGTTATGTTTCATGACTTCAAAAAAAAATGAATAACCTGTCCTCTGTGGACCGCCGTAGTGCTGTAATAGTAATAAAGTTTTTGTTGTTTAAATTTGCCTTTGATCTCTGGACTGTGCATTTTTCTTCAGGAGCTGATCGCAGCAGGAGCAAATGTTCCAGACTGAAGACAGAGTGTCTGCTGCTGCTGCTTGGTCTTCTACTGGTGTCCATTATACAGATTTTGATCAAATACGCAATGTTCCCTACTGAAGTCACCCAATTACAGACCAATTACAATAACCTGCAAACTGAAAACATTCAATTACAGACCACTAACAATATCCTAATGGAATCATCCAATTACAGGAGAAGAACAATGAATTAAAGAGGCTGATAACTAAACTAGGTATGTGATTCTTGTCTTACATACATTTGTCAATATGAATGTCAGTTTTGTCGATTAGTTAAAAATAAGAGACATGTATTCAGTTTAGTTTTCATGATTGTAGGTTATTAATTTCACTTGTTTTTCTGTAATACATTTAAGAAAATACTTTCAGTGTACAGGGAAGTATGTGTGGGTGTGGTTTAGGATATGTATAAGGACAGTGTGACAGTGATGAGATGTACAGAAGGTTAAATGTAGGAAATGATGGAGATTGTGGTAGAGAGGTGAAGAAGAGAGTGTAAGCAAGGTGGTGTAGAGATGCAGGAGTGATCTGTGATAGACGAGTATGACGAGCACGAGATGAGTAAGACCTGCGATGTTCTACCACCTGGAGAAAGTAGCTCTGACCAAAAGACAGAAGAGGAAGCTGGAGGTAGCAGAGATAAAGATCATGTGATTCTCTTTGGGATTGATGAAGATGAAGATTATGTCCTCAGAATACAGAGACATAATGATTTTCTTTTTCCTCATGAAGGTGATCTGAAATCAGGATCAACGTATTTTAATAATAAAATTTACTGGATCACTGATGAACCGCAAAGCTCGAGTGAAAGCAGAGAGACCTGCAAAGAGAACAAAGCTGATCTGGTGATTATCAACAGCAGAGAGGAACAGGTGAGGGACTCAGGGTCACCGTGGGTATAAGGCCTATCCCAGGGACATGGGCTTCCTGAACAGGAGGTGGCACATTCTGTAGACGTGGGGTTGAGAGGCCAGCCTTGTGAACTGAAGGTCCTCGGTTTGATTTCCAGTCCCACCAATTACTACAACTGAGGTGCCCTTAAGCAAGTTTATTTAAGCAGTATTGTTTTTATTTGCATTTATAAAGAAGTTTAGTTTAAAAAATATTGTGTATAAGTTTAGCAGTTAATTATATTAAGTGTATTCTTCATGCTGCTTCCAGGAGTTCATCAATCAGCTCTTTAAATCTATAGTAGCCTGGATTGGTCTGACTGACGTAGATCAGGAGGGACAATTTAAATGGATAGACGGTTCAGCACTAACCACTTCGTAAGTAACCACCAGATGATTAAAGAAAACTTTATAAAATGGGTATTTATGGTTTTTTATAAACTGTGTTCTGTAATTTGGCCACAAGATGGCAGTGTTTGAATGTTAGAGAAGCTGGAAACCAGTCACTCTGGATCAGTGTTCACTTTATAAAGCGGACTAGATGACGTGATGGAAGATCAGATTATTAATGGTTTAGCTTTCAATAAAAGCATTTCTGAATCAGAGCTTGTTTTTTATTACAGTGTGTTTGTAAGTGTTTTATTAAAGCAATAAGACACTCGAGGTTGTGTATTATTGTGAATAAATCACGTAAAGAGGTACTGTACTCCACTACACGCCTGGACTAATAACACCTCTTTATGGGCTTTATTCAGATTAAGCCACGCCCTCTCATACCTTGTTGTTTTATTAAACTGCTGTTAAAATAAATTTGAATATAAAGTTCTTGTCAGCTCTTTTACAACTGTTAAACCATTCATTCATTCATTCAATATCTTCATCCTCTACTAGGGTCACAGACGGGGGGGGGTTCAGTGGTTCTCTTCCGGGTTTGACTTCCACAGTCCAAAAACGTGGTTTCAAGGTAAACCGAATGCTCAAAATTGCCCCATACACTGTGTGTGTGTGAGTGAGTGTGTGTACAACCCTTGTTAGTGTGTGTACAAACCTAGTCCCCGACCCTAGTAGAGGAATAAGATATTAAGTTAATTAGATAAATGAATTATCTAATTAGCCATGTGATAATTGTTTAATGTGTTTCAGGTTCTGGAAGTATGAAGAACCCAATGATTCTGATAAAAATGAAGACTGTGTTTATACTTCTAACTTATACAAAGTAGAAACTAGCTGGAATGATATTCCCTGTAACTACCCTCTATATGGAATCTGTGAGATGTTTAACTGAACTGAACATAAGAACAGAACTTTTCATAATGATTTCTTTGTATTAAACATTTTTCTTCTTAAAGCATTTATTCCACTGTTGTGTTGTGGGAGTGTGATTGATGATAGTGTGCTTTATTTACTTTAGAGCAGGGGTTCTCAACGGGTTCCCACCCGGAACCCACATGTTCTCATGTTCATTAAGTCGTGATCCACATTTATAGAACACAAACCAAACACATTTACTTTTAAAAGATGTTGCTGAACTTATGCTGCGCTGTTTATGGCTGTATAACAGTATGTTATGTGTGTGTGTGTGTGTGTGTGTGTGTGTGGAGGGGGCTGATTTTCTCAATAAAGTGTCTTCTACTTTTATGGAATAGTTGTATCAGGTTCTTTCATCCAAAATAAAAACACCGCAAAACATTTTAGGGACATTAAAGTAACGCTATTTGGTTCTGTGGATGTTTGTGAGCCGGACAAACAGGATCACTGCAACGGTCATGTGACCGGGCGAGGCGGATCCGCTACGCGGAGTGACAGACTGGAAACGGAGGTAGAGACAGACCAGGGTTTATTGTCCAACACAGGGGAAAACACAGTACGGGGAACACAGACACTGAACGTAGCAAACACGAGGCGGTGGGTGATGACGTCAGAGGTGTAGTGTTCAAACAACCAGGAGACTGCAGTGAAGGGGACTTGATGGGTGGAGACAGCAGGCTGATGAACTGCACACACACAAAACAGAAAACAGTAACAACGGACGAGGTAACGAGGCACGGTATTCAAAGCAAGACGGGGGCTAGTAGTGTCAGGACTGAGCACAGGCGTGGCACAAGGCAAACTGGCGGTGAGGGTAGGGCGTGCAGGGTATAAATAACAAAAACGTGATTAGTCCCAGGTGCGCGTGATTACAGGGGCGTGAACACATTGACCAACCCACACCACGTGACCAAAACAAACCGTGACAATCACATTTAGTGTTGCCACCTTTTAATAACGGAAATAAGACACCCCCACATCATTTTGTAAATCTTGTGCAATTCAGCTGTGTCAGGTTGGGAGGGTTGGGCCACTCCCCCCTGTCTCCCGTGTGTCGGGTGTTGGCCGTTCGGGGCTTCCGTAGGTAGGGCCCATCCCCTTGAGCTGGGATTGGGTTCTACCTGATCACGTGCGACCTGCTGACTGCACTTGAAGCACGCATGCGCGGTGAGTCAGCAGGTCGGCATTACTGAGTATTCACATGTGTGTGCAGTCGCTCAAGTGCCACGTCGGGTGTACAGTGTTGGTGATATATTTATTTCTATATTTCGCTCTCGGCTCGTCTCGCCCTGCATTCAGCGGCTTTTCTGCTGCTTGCTTTATTTATTTGTATTTTGGCTCTCGGCATGTCTCGTCGTGTTCTCAGCGGCGTTCCCGCTGTATCGTTGTGTTTTTGTATGTTTCTCTCGGCTCCTTCAGCGGCGTTCCCACTGTGCAACGCAAATAAAATGCTTTTGGTTCGCTTACCTGGTCGCCTGGCTCGCTATCTATATCTACACCGCACCGCGCTGCGCTGCCATCTTCAGGACAGCGCGCCCGACCGTGACAAAATGACGACCTCCGAAAACGCCTGCAAAGTCCAGGATTCCTCATCCGGGTAAGCAGGCTCGTTTATTACATTTACCTCCGCAGCCGCGTTCCCCGGCCTTCGGGTCGTCCCGGCTTTTTTTTTTTGTGTGTTCTCAGTAGCAAGCGTTAGCTTCGGCGCTAACCCGCTATTGTATTGTTTGTTTCGGCTGCAGCACCGGCTACATTATCTCGGCGTTAGCCCCGCCAATAGCCACATTTCTCGGCTGCAGCATCGGCTATTTTAACTCGGCACTAGCCACGCCATTAGCCGCTTTTTTGGGCTGCAGCACCGGCTACCTTATCTTGGCGTTAGCTCCGCCATTAGTCGATTAAGCTCCCGGCAACCTGCAACCTGTGCCCCGTAACCTCAAAGGTTTAGATCCTTCTCGCTCTCACCTAGTGTCATGCCCTCCGCGCACGCACCAGAGGTCACAAACAAGCTGTTTGTCTACATTACACTGTATCCCTCGAAACACATGACTGCACTAATTATTAAGCACAGAGTACCATAGTTATATATCAAGTATTAAAGGTTTATTTTTATCACCTATAGCTGCTCACATTCTCACATGCAGATTTAGCCTCTTTGTCATTTCAGGTTCTGAGAAAAAAAAAAAACATTAAAAAATATCCAGGGGAGTGTATGTTTTTAAAAAGCACTGAACATGTACTGATCTAATGATATCATGTGTATTTGTGGACATACCTTCAGTGTAACAGACAGCACTTCCTTTTTTAACGTCTCCAGAAGGTTGATTCTGTTAAACCAGTGTATTGACTGTGAGCTGCTGCAGAGAGACAGATCAGCAGAGTGAGTTTTGTTTTACGATGTCTGGAACGCAGAATTTGTACTATGAGAGCTTACTGGATCTGACAGACGAGAGAATCGAGATGGTGGTTGATATTTATGAGAGTTTTGAGATTTGTACAGCTGACGACTCTGACACAAAGGTCAGGGGTGCAAACACCAATGAAAACCTACAGCCTCAACACACAGGTAACCCTACTTACATATTCATCTTTCAGGTTTATTAGTTTATATAGCGCTTTATTCTTTATTTAGACTTTAATTAAACACTGTATTTCTATAGAGCATGGTCTCAAAGCAGCTGCACCGTGTTCTAAACCTAAATAATGCTGAATCACAGAACTGAATCACAGAACCATGGAACACTGGTTGTGTGGATCATCATTATATACATTGGGTTCTGTTTATTGCTCGTCTGAGAGCCACATTCTATTTTAACATGTGATCAGTCACCATGCGAGTCCAGTTTCCTTTATTAATTTCACACATATACACAAATGCATATCAAACACACACACACACACACACATATATATATATATATATATATATATATATATATAAATGCACATCAATACAGACACACACATATACACATCAATACAAACACATCAATACAGACACACACACACACATGCACATCAAAACAGACACACACACAAACACACATGCACATCAATACAGACACACACATATACACATTAATACACACACACATATACACACACATGCACATCAATACAGACACACACATACACATCAATACAGACACACACATATACACACATGCACATCAATACAAACACACATATACACACATGCACATCAATACAGACACACACATATACACACATGCACATCAATACAGACACACACATACACACATACACACATGCACATCAATACAGACACACACATATACACACATGAACATCAATACAGACACACACATATACACACATGCACATCAATACAGACACACACATATACACACATGCACATCAATACAGACACACACATATACACACATGCACATTAATACAGACACACACATATACACACATGTAGTGCTATGACTCTGTGCATTTTCTTCTAGGAGCTGATTGGTTCAGATGTTCTAGACTGATCACAGGGTGTCTGGTGTTGCTGTCCATTCTTCTACTGGTGTTCGTTATACTGCTGTTAATTAAAAACACCTCCATGGCAACTGAAATCAACCAATTAAAGACCAATTACAATAACCTGCGTACTGAAAACATCCAATTAGAGAACAAATACTATAACCTGAGTACTGAAATCATCCAATTACAGACCAGATACAACAACCTGAGTACTAACAACATCCAATTACAGACCAATTACAAAAACCTGAATACTGAAATCATCCAATTACAGGAGAATAATGAATTAAAGAGGCTGATAACTAAACTGGGTATGTGATTCTTGTCTTTCATACAGATGTCAATATGAATGATAGTTTTGTCGATTAGTTTTGTTAAAAATAAAAGAGATATGAATTCAGTTTAGTTTTCATGATTGTAACAAGTAAAACAATTTCACGTTTTTCTATAATACATTTAAGAAAATACTTAAATAATGGAGTATACAGGGAAGTATGTGTGGGTGGTTTAGGATATGTATAAGGACAGTATGACAGTGATGAGATGTACAGAAGGTTAAATGTACGAAATGATGGAGAATATGTTAGAGAGGTGAAGAAGAGAGTGTGAGCATGGTGGTGTAGAGATGCAGGACTGATCTGTGATAGACGAGTATGAGACGAGTAAGACGTGCAATGTTCTACCACCTGGAGAAAGTGGCTCTGACCAAAAGACAGGAGAGGAAGCTGGAAGTAGCAGAGATAAAGATCATGTGATTCTCTTTGGGAGTGAAGAAGATGAAGATTTTGTCCTCAGAATACAGAGACATAATGATTTTCTTTTTCCTCATGAAGGTGATCTGAAATCAGGATTAAAGTATTTTAATAATAATTTTTACTGGATCACTGATGAAAAGAAAAGCTGGAGTGAAAGCAGAGAGACCTGCAAAAAGAACAAAGCTGATCTGGTGATTATCAACAGCAGAGAGGAACAGGTGAGGGACTCAGGGTCACCGTGGGTATAAGGCCTATCCCAGGGACATGGGCTTCCAGAACAGGAAGTGACACATTATGTAGACGTGGGGTTGAGGAACCAGCCTTGTGAACTGAAGGTCCTCGGTTTGATTCCCAATCCCAACAAGTACTAAAGTTGAAGTGCCCTTAAGCAAGTCTATTTAAGCACTATTGTATTTCTTTGCATGTATACAGAAGTTTAGTTTAAAACATATTGTGTATAAGTTTAGCAGTTAATTATATTAAGTGTATTCTTCATGCTGCTTCCAGGATTTCATCTTTCAGTACTTTAAATCTGAAGCCTGGATTGGTCTGACTGATGAAGATCAGGAGGGACAATTTAAATGGATAGATGGTTCAGCACTGACCACTTCGTAAGTAACCACCAGCTGAGTAAAGAAAACTTTATAAAACGGGTATTTATGATCTTTTATGAACTTTGTTCTTAAATTGGGCCACTAGATGGCAGTGTTTGAATGTTAGAGAAAGTGGAAACCAGTCACTCTGGGTTAGTGTTCACTTTATAAACCGGACTAGATTATGTCCCATGCCCATCCAGGGAAGAGAACTTTTCGGGCGCTGGGCAGATACACCCAGGACAGGGGGGTAATCAATCAATGAACACACTCACTCACACACACACTCTATATGGGGCAATTTGGAGAATTCAAATGACCTTGATGCTTTTTGGACTGTGAGAGGAAAACAGAGAACCCGGATGAAACCCACGCGGGCACGGGGAGAACATGTAAACACCACCTCATGCCCATCCAGGGAAGAGAACGTTTCGGGCGCTAGGCAGATACACCCAGGACAGGGGGGCAATCTATTATTGGGCACACTCTCACTCAGACACACAGACAGACTCTATGGGGCAATTCAGAGCATTCAATTTACCTTGAATCCATGTTTTTGGACTGTGGGAGGAAACCAGAGAACTGGGTGGAGTTTTGATGTTTTCTGCCCAGCCCCCAAAACGTTCTCCCATGAATGGGTATGGGGAACTCCCCCCTCCCCCTGTGACCCTAGTAGAGGATTAAGACGAAGATAATAAATGATTGTGAACTCGATTTTTTTTTAGCACCAGCTGCCACTGCCCGCTATACATTATATACATTTACTGTTGTTATGACTGTGTATGTATAATTAGCCATGTGATAATTGTTTAATGTGTTTCAGGTTCTGGAGTGATGGAGAACCCAATGATTATAAAGAAAATGAGGACTGTGTTATTACTAATAACTTCTACAAAGCAGAATCCAGCTGGAATGATATTCCATGTTTCTACTCTCAGTATGGAATTTGTAAGATTTGTATCTGAACTGAACATAAGAACAGAACTTTTCATAATGATATCTTTGTATTAAACATTTTCTTCTTAAAGCATTTATTCCACTGTTGTGTTGTGGGAGTGTGATTGATGATAGTGTGCTTTATTTACTTTAGAGCAGGGGTTCTCAACGGGTTCCCACCCGGAACCCACATGTTCTCATGTTCATTAAGTCATGATCCACATTTATAGAACACAAACCATACTTTTAAAAGATGTTGCTGAACTTATGCTGCGCTGCTTATGGCTGTATAACAGTATGTTATGTATATATATGTGTGTGTGGGGGGGGCTGATTTTCTCAATAAATTGTCTTCTACTTTTATGGAATAGTTGTATCAGGTTCTTTCATCCAAAATAAAAACACCACAAAACAATTTAGGGACATTAAATTAACGCTATTTGGTTCTGTGGATGTTTGTGAGCCGAACAAACGGGATCACATTTAGTGTTGCCACCTTTTAATAATGAAAATAAGACACGCCCACCACGGCTCCTCCGGGCCCGACTCCTATGGGACGGGGCAACCTCAGCGATGATGTGTTTGATTCTGTGTTTTAATCTGTGTTTTTAGTTAAAGGGCTGATCAAGAAATCAATGAGTCAAAATTAAAGCTTCAAATGGTTTATTCTCTTATAAAGTGCAGAGAATTAAATCTGTATGTAAATATGTTTGTGTGGAGTGTGCAACAATGAACTTTAAAAAATTAATTAAATCAAGAACTTTAATTTAGTTTAAGTGCATAACTGCTGTGATAACTTAGAGCAGGTCTCTGTGTGTTTTATGAAGTCAGCTCATCAGTTAAACCACGATAATAATGAAATTAATATAATGATCCCTGAACACTGTATACCCCACAAATATAAACATTTTAACACAAAATACACACGAATCTTGTTATATAAATAATATGTATAATAAAATATATATAATTATATTGTGAGGAATACAGTGTTTAAGGAATACCATGTGTTCTGACCCCAACCATCAAGTTGGGTTGTGTGTATTTCACTTTGGATAAAAGCGTCTGCTAAATGACCCAACGTAAGTGTAATGTAAATGTAACATTAGTGCCGTCAAAAATAAGTCAAGCCCCCCAGATAGCATAGAGATGACATACCTGGAATACAAAGGTTCAATGGTGAGCATGAGAATTGGGGGGGTGTTCCTCAGAGAATGATGGGTAAAGTAATTAACTGATATGATAAAGAGAGATTGATATAGACTGCGTGCAAAAGATAAGTGAGAATAAGTTCAGATGGGGGTTTACACTGTGCAGCTCAAAGAGATCATCAGGAAGTGGTGGAGCTAAAAATAAGTTCAAGTTCATTTATTTATAGAGTGTTTTTTGTAAGTGTACGTTGTCACAAAGCAGCTTTACAGAGTTATAAACCTTTAAACCCCCAAAGAGCGAGACCAAGAGACAATATGTACCAATAATGTACCACACACTGTACCACACACCACCACACCACCTAATGCACCACCCACTGTACCAATCACCACCTCCCACCCACTGCACCACATACCACACTGTACCACACAGCCACTGTACCACACACTATACCACACACCACCTCTCTACCACTGTATCACATACCACACACCACCTCCCACCCACTGTACCCAAACCACACTGTACCACACACCACCTCCCACCCACTGCACCAATGTACATTAATTACAAGTGACCCTCGTTACAGGAGAACACTACACTTTTCAAACATCTGAGAATGAATTCAGGCCTAATCTGCTCGTTCAACAGCCCAAAAAAGGTGGTCTTGTGGTTCAAAGAGACCATTTCCTCTTTTTCTGCGACTACTTTTGTCACAAACTGAGGCTCAAACTTTGTTCATGTCTTTTGGTCTCGTCTCTTTGCGGCTAGCATTCTAAAGAAAAAAGATCTTCATAAAAGATCAAACCAATTAACAGAACTCCATTCCTGTTGGATTCCCATCAGTTCTTCAGGTTTGGATGCTCATGCTCATCATGCAGAACGTTGGCCGTGTTCTTGACTTCCTTCCATGACATCACAACATCTATTTATCATCAGCCCAAGCGCAGACGATCTTACATCCGGATGCCGTGGAGACGAGAGACGGTCGCTGCCTGAAGGTCGAGAACGCAGAGGAAGATGAGCGACGGCGTTTATATGAACTACGACAACTGTACAGGTGAGAAAAACTGCACCGGTTCAGAGGACTGGGGTTCTGTAGTCATTTATATGAATGAAGATGAAGATGAGACACGCAAGACCAGGAACCACCAGAGGAACGCATGTGACCAGAATAGGTACAGACTTGTTCACACGACTCGTTGGTTCTTATCTTCCATCCATCCATTATCTTCCACATTATCCTCTACTAGAGTCACGGGGGGGGGGGCTCTCCATGCCCATCCAGGGTAGAACATTTCGGGCGCTGGTCAGATACACCCAGGACAGGATGCCGATCTAATGCTGGACACACACTCACTCACACAGACAAACTCTCTATATGGGGCAATTTGGAGAATTCAATTGACCTTGATCCATGTTTTGGACTGTGGGAGGAAACAGGGCAACACTGTGGCTTAGTTGTTTAGCATGTTCTCCACTCATCACTGGGGATTCCCAGTTCGAATCCCAATCTGAGTGGAGTATGCTTGTTCTCCCCGTGTCTGCATGGGCCTCCTCCAGGTTCTCCGGTTTCCTCCCACAGTCCAAAAACATGGATCAAGGTCATTCATTCATTATCTGCCACTTTATCCTCTATTAGGGTCGCAGGGAGGGGGGGGGGGGGGGGGTTCCCCATGCCCATCCAGGGGAGAACGTTTCAGGCGCTGGGCAGATACACCCAGGACAGGGCGCCAATCTATCACTGGACACACACTCACTCACACAGACAAACACTCTATATGGGGCAATTTGGAGAATTCAATTGACCTTGATCCATGTTTTTGGACTGTGGGAGGAACCCGTAGGAAACCCACGCGGACACGGGGAGAACATGGAAACTTCACCCAGATATTCAAACCGGGAATCCCTAGCGCTGAGAGCCGAACGTGCTAACCACTAAGCCACCGTGACGCCCCCCCGGATCAAGGTCAATTGAATTGAATTGCCCCATATAGAGTGTGTGTGTGTGTGTGTTCAGTGATAGATTGTCCCCCTGTCCTGGGTCCTGTCCCCCCACCCCGACCCTAGTAGAGGATAAAGCGGAAGATAATGGATGGGAAGAAACCAGAGAACCCAGAGGTGGGGGAGGGTTAGGGGGAGGGGGACAAGGATGGTTTGTCGGCGTTGTGTGGTGGTGTGGTACGTTTGTGGAAACATTTAGAACGTGCTGACTAGGGCTGCAACAATGATAAAAATCGATTAAAAAATCGATAAAGATCGAAAAAAGATCACAGATATAATACAATATTAAAAGCAAGTAAAAAAACTCCTGCAGATAAATGAGCACTCGGAGTCATTCAGTCATGTTCCACGGTGACAAAAACAAACCAGGGTTTTGAGAAAAGACAAAAGAATTCAATAAAACACACAACAGGCAAAACAGCAACGCTCATTCCTGTAACCTACACCTTAACCAATTAGCAGCTTCATACATAAGATATTTAATTGAATAAAATACATTGCAAAGCATAATTCAGACCCGTGTTCTTGTATACACAAGCATGCAAATACATGTAGCCCGTAACAGAAAACCACTAATCTACCAAACAACTCAAAATTACAACCAAAATCTACAATTTACACACCACACCAATAATAAAATAACTTTAATACCACGCTCCTTTATACTGTACACACCCCGCAGCCAGACACTGCAGAGAAAACCCGCGACTCTAAAAAACACAATATCATTTAATTATTTTCATAACAATATATTAAACAATCAACCGCAACACTCCCTCGTCGGGATCGCTGTTCCAATTCGACTGGCACATGAATCAGTAGATGACCAAAGCAAATCTCTGCTTACACACTGCAGCCGAGAGTCCGTCACAAACAGTTGAAGCGACAATAAGAGTTTTGACCAGCAGGGGGGGCTTGTGTGCCAATGCAGCACTGAGCAGTAGACGTTTTCTCGAATCATTTTAATGGAAAGCTTCAAGCTTTCACGAGGCTTCATCAACACGTCACTATTTCTGAGTGCTGCGTTTGTAAAAACAATAAAATAAAATAAAATAAATTGGAGCAGCGAATCTTAGCAATCAAACGCCGCTTCCTCCATCCAGCAGCAAAGTTACTGACGGCTGATTGGCTCAATTTGAGCACGTGACCTCCATTGGTCTTCAATGTGTTCAGGTGAACACTCGAGTGTGTTCAGTGATGGAGTGTTCTGGGTGCATCTGCCCAGCGCCCCAAACGTTCTCCCCTGGATGGGCATGAGGAACCCGAGTAGAGGATGAAGCAGCCGATAATGAATGAATGAACGTTTACAGAACATTTTAAATCAGTATGGAATAAATCTGGAGAAGAACCCATCTGCACTCAACACATGCAGCACCTGCTGGTTTTGATGGTTCACTTATTAAAGGGCTTTTTCTTTGTTATTTTCGATGTTCTTATTCTTATTAAGCACATTTCTGTGATTAATACAGCCCAAACAGCTCAACGTACAGACTCCGTTCAACACTGTTACGGAGGTAATGATTACGTAGGAACCTGTGCTCCATGGTTCTGTGATTCAGTTCTGTGATTCAGCATTATTTAGGTTTAGAACACGGTGCAGCTACTTTGAGACCATGCTCTATAGAAATACAGTGTTTAATTAAAGTCAAAATAAAGAATAAAGCGCTATAAAAACTAATAAACCTGAAAGATGAATATGTAAGTAGAGTTACCTTTGTGTTGAGGCTGTAGGTTTTCATTGGTGTTTGCACCCCTGGACTTTGTGTCAGAGTCGTCAGCTGTACAAATCTCAATACTCTCATAAATATCAACTATCTTCTCGATTCTCTTGTCTGTCAGATCCAATAAGCTATTAAGTTCAAGTTAAGTTCAAGTTATTTATTAATATAGCACTTTTTACAACAGTACATTGTCACAAAGCATCTTTAGAGAAAGAAAAGCCTTTAAACCCCCAAAGAGAAAGCCGAAGCGACAGTGGCAAGAAAAAAGAGAGTCCATTAAGGGGTCCTGCAGGACCGGCAGTCCAATTAATATTCAGGTTCCATCCAGTATTCATCGCAGAGCCATGGTTGAAGATCTGACTACACCCAGGCTTTTTTTGTTTTTTGCAATCGTACAACCTGAAATTAAAATTAATTGTTACATATTTTACATTGAGTCATTTACAAAACACGCCTTCTGACTTTACTTAGGACAAAATAGTAAAAATAACGTGTTACTTCTGTTTTCTAGTCTGTTAGTGCAGCTACAGTCTAAGGTGTGATGTCGGAGTATGGCGACTCCGATGATGAGTGGTTGTGGAGGTATGGCTATGAGGCGCTTTGTGCGGAGGAGGGCCTTGAAGAGGAGGGTGCGTATGGGCAGAATATGCCCAAACAGGTATGAGTCGCCCGCCTCATCATCGGACACCTCGACCAGAGAAGGCCGAGCAGCAGGGGCCGCACGCCGCCCAGCCCGAGCAGCAGGGGCCACACGCCGCCCAGCCCGAGCAGCCGGGGCCGCACGCCGAGCAGCAGGGGCCGCATGCCGCCCAGCCCGAGCAGCGAGGGCGTCCGCCTCGCCATGCAGCCAGAGGGCGTGGCCCACTCCTCGTCCGTCGAGGGCATCCACCGGACCACGCAGCCAGAGGGCGTGGCCCACTCCTCGTCCGCCAAAGGCGCTCATCGGACCACGCAGCCAGAGGGCGCCCACCGGACCACGCAGTCAGAGGGCGTGGCCCACTCCTGATCCGCCGAGGGCGCCCACCTGACCTCGCAGCCAGAGGGCGTTCGGCACGCCTCCCCCACCGTCCACCGGAGGGCGCCTGCCAAGCCCGGCTCAAGAAGGGCGGAGGACACCCCCCCCCCCCCCGGACTGTTATTTTTTTTCTTGGTCACCTGTTCTGTGTTTCTTTTGTTGTTTTCAGTTAATTAACCTACGTGCGTCATTAGTTGTCTTTCCAGCTGGTTTGTGTTAATGAGTTCCTCAGTCTTATTGGTTTGTTGGTGCACGTGATGGGAAGGGTTTATGTATTTATTCCCGGTGTTCCTCGTGGCGCGTCTGTAAGTTTCTTGTACACTCGTTTTATGTACCAGTGTGTTTGGTGTCACTACACCATAATAACTTGTGTTCCTGCTACCTGCGTGCCTGGCTCCCTTCTGCGCGTTAGAGCGCTGCGGCTCTGCAGCTCTGCGCTTCATTTGCGCAGACGGGTGTGACACACACTCTATATGGGGCAATTTGGAGAATTGAATTGACCGCGATCCATGTTTTTGTACTGTGGGAGGAAACCGGAGAACCCAGAGGAAACCCACGCGGACACGGGGAGAACATGGAAACTCCACCCAGATTGAGCCACCATATTGAGCCAGATTGAGCCCATGTGCTGGAATGTTTTTAATAAAATAGCAATTTCTGTGAAAATGGCAATCTGAGGCAGTCTTTTCTATGCTGATTCACAATACTAACATGATGTGTGTAAACAGGTTTCAATATAAAAGCCTAAAAAAAAGAATAACCCTGGTGGATCTCGATGACCTGTCCAATGGAAAAGTAGATCTCGGGCCAGAAAAGTGTGGGCACCCCTGGTGTAGATGAACTGACAGATCATGTGACACATACGGTGTATGAGCTGAAGTCTGGTTCATCAGAAGAGCAGACATATGTGTGATGACAGGAAGTGACACCGTAGGAGGCTGAATGTGCATGTGAGAAGCAGTTGTCAACTTAGTGACTTTTTCGTTATATTTAGTTACTTTTCAGAGCCTCTAGCGACTTATTTTTTAAATAAAGAGACTAGAGACAAATGTAGAGACCTCTTTGTGGCGTTGTTGGAGACTTTTGGAGACTCTGAGATGAGCAGATGCTCTTCAGTTACCGTCCCACAACACTCACACACTTACACCAACACCGCTTCATGCCCACATTTCAAATCAACTGCGCATGCGCAGAGCCGCCGCTGACTGATCACAGACAAAGTCGGAACAGAAAAAAGAAAAAAAATAGTCAGGGGCAGTGTTTATTTTTAAAAAGCCCTGAACATGTATTGATCTAATGATGTCATGTGTATTTAAGGACATACCCTCAGAGTAACGGACAGCACTTCCTTTTTTAACGTCTCCAGAAGGTTGATTCTGTTAAACCAGTGTATTGACTGTGAGCTGCTGCAGAGCGACAGATCAGCAGAGTAAGTTTTGTTTTACGATGTCTGGAATGCAGAAGGTTTGTTATAATAACGCTTTGGATCTGACAGACAAGAGAATCAAAACGGTGGAGGATGACAATTGTGAGAGTATTGAGATTTGTACAGCTGACGACTCTGACACAAAGGCCAGGGGTGCAAACATCAATGAAAACCTACAGCCTCAACACACAGGTAACCCTACTTACATATTCATCTTTCAGGTTTATTAGTTTATATAGCGCTTTATTCTTTATTTAGACTTTAATTAAACACTGTATTTCTATAGAGCATGGTCTCAAAGCAGCTGCACCATGTTCTAAACCTAAATAATGCTGAATCACAGAACTGAATCACAGAACCATGGAACACTGGTTGTGTGGATCATCATTATATACATTATACGAGCCACATTCTATTTTAACATGTGATCAGTCACCATGCGAGTCCAGTTTCCTTTATTAATTTCACACATATACACATCAATACGTTCCCTTTACTTAGAATGTGTGTGTGTGTGTGTGTGTGTGTGAGGCTCAGAAATCGCACCTCTGACCACACTTCTATTTGTGTGTAGTGTCGTCCAGTCTGTGTGGATGTATTTAGGTTGCTAATTGGTTGTGTTAAGTTTCATGAAAAATGTTCAGAATTCAGAGGTCGAGAGTTCAGAGTTTCGTTCCAAAAGTATTTAATGTGTTTACTGAATAGACAGTGTAAAATATCAAACAATGAAAAATATGGACCCGAGAGCTCTGCCCCAAGACCTCTACTATGTCCATATACTGTAAGTCCTTCAGGAGGGCGTGACTCCCCCATCTGGTCCTGCTTTTTGCCCCCTGCTTTCTGTATGAATTTATGACATGTTCCATTTGACTGTCCCATTATTTAAATCTCTCTGTCTCATCAAATAGTAATTTTCTCTGTTCCCTGAACTATTCAACTATCATGAGTTTTTGTAAGAAATCCAGGTTCTGTCTCTGTCTCTCTTTAGTTACTTTTCAGAGCCTCTAGCGACTTATTTTTTAAATAAAGAGACTAGAGACAAATGTAGAGACCTCTTTGTGGCGTTGTTGGAGACTTTTGGAGACTCTGAGATGAGCAGATGCTCTTCAGTTACCGTCCCACAACACTCACACACTTACACCAACACCGCTTCATGCCCACATTTCAAATCAACTGCGCATGCGCAGAGCCGCCGCTGACTGATCACAGACAAAGTCGGAACAGAAAAAAGAAAAAAAATAGTCAGGGGCAGTGTTTATTTTTAAAAAGCCCTGAACATGTATTGATCTAATGATGTCATGTGTATTTAAGGACATACCCTCAGAGTAACGGACAGCACTTCCTTTTTTAACGTCTCCAGAAGGTTGATTCTGTTAAACCAGTGTATTGACTGTGAGCTGCTGCAGAGCGACAGATCAGCAGAGTAAGTTTTGTTTTACGATGTCTGGAATGCAGAAGGTTTGTTATAATAACGCTTTGGATCTGACAGACAAGAGAATCAAAACGGTGGAGGATGACAATTGTGAGAGTATTGAGATTTGTACAGCTGACGACTCTGACACAAAGGCCAGGGGTGCAAACATCAATGAAAACCTACAGCCTCAACACACAGGTAACCCTACTTACATATTCATCTTTCAGGTTTATTAGTTTATATAGCGCTTTATTCTTTATTTAGACTTTAATTAAACACTGTATTTCTATAGAGCATGGTCTCAAAGCAGCTGCACCATGTTCTAAACCTAAATAATGCTGAATCACAGAACTGAATCACAGAACCATGGAACACTGGTTGTGTGGATCATCATTATATACATTATACGAGCCACATTCTATTTTAACATGTGATCAGTCACCATGCGAGTCCAGTTTCCTTTATTAACTTCACACATATACACATCAATACGTTCCCTTTACTTAGAATGTGTGTGTGTGTGTGTGTGTGTGTGTGTGTGTGAGGCTCAGAAATCGCACCTCTGACCACACTTCTATTTGTGTGTAGTGTCGTCCAGTCTGTGTGGATGTATTTAGGTTGCTAATTGGTTGTGTTAAGTTTCATGAAAAATGTTCAGAATTCAGAGGTCGAGAGTTCAGAGTTTCGTTCCAAAAGTATTTAATGTGTTTACTGAATAGACAGTGTAAAATATCAAACAATGAAAAATATGGACCCGAGAGCTCTGCCCCAAGACCTCTACTACGTCCATATAAGTCCTTCAGGAGGGCGTGACTCCCCCATCTGGTCCTGCTTTTTGCCCCCTGCTTTCTGTATGAATTTATGACATGTTCCATTTGACTGTCCCATTATTTAAATCTCTCTGTCTCATCAAATAGTAATTTTCTCTGTTCCCTGAACTATTCAACTATCATGAGTTTTTGTAAGAAATCCAGGTTCTGTCTCTGTCTCTCCGTCTCGATCTTTCACTCGCTCTCTCAGCCCCGCCTTCTTGTTCCGCTTTCTCTCCGTCACCAGGTGTGGCTGATTATTCTGATGGGTCGTTTATCTCTATTTAAACTCTGTTTTCAGGCTGAACAGACGCGAAGTATTGTCCCTGTTTTTTGCCATACTTACCGAGCGGTTTTTGCTGTTATCCTCGATCTGTCTCTGTCTGCTTCTGTTTGTGGTTTATCTTGTCTGGGTGAGTGCGCATTTGTTTGTTTAGCGTGTAGCGTCTGTGTACTCACTTCCGTGTTTAGGGTAGTGTGTGTGTGCATGCATGTGTGAACGTCTGTGTGCTTTTGTTGTCGCTCCGAACGTTATTTTGTGTTACTCTCTTTCTGTTTCCATCATTTCCCCTGTTCCTTGATTTCTGTGTCCCGAGAGCATTATTTATTGTCCGTCCGCACAGGTGGTTCGGTTTCGGCCGGCTGGGGCGGAGTTCGCTCTCACCCTAGTCCGCCCCTCTGGCACGTCACCACCTGTGCTTATCCGTGTTCACTCTGTTTACTAACGTTTCGCATCTATTTACTAACCCTCTCGCTATCGGTGAAATAACGTCTTCTTCTCCCTTGTGTATGAACCCTCTCGTTGTCTCCCCTCCCCTTGTTGGTTTCAGTTTCGTTTTCATCTGCTCGACGTCCTGTTCAGTTCACCGACTCTCTCTCTTCTCTCTCACATTCATCTCTGTTTCTTCCTTCTGTGTGTTATGTTGCACTTTCTTTTTAATGCTATCCTGTTCTGTATTAGGGTTTGTTATTTCGTCTACTAAAGACCATCTCACTAGATTAGTTTCCTTTTCTTCACACATAGCCAGTGTAGGGTTCTCTTTCTACAGTGTTTCTCTGATCTTTCTGCAACTAGTTTTGTTGTTTTGTTCTTTTGCTCGGTGTTGTGCTCTGCCCAGGATCTCGTTACAGATGCCAGTCCCCATCCTGGGTCCAGTTGGCTACAAATCAGATAATCCATGCTCCTCCTGCATTACCCTGCCTCTGCCTTGCTTCTCAATAAATCACAATTGTTCTGCATACACGTTTCCAGACTGCCCTTTCAATACAGATCGTGACAGTTTTACTTTACCATATTCCTTTTTGCTTGATTACTTAAAACCTACGTCACATCACCGGGTAATTAAGACTTAACGCACCGATCTGATGATCGATTTAACATCGTGCGCATGCGTGAACCTGTTTTTTGATTACAACTGGTAAATGGTGGTGACAGGAGCAACAGCGAACTCAGCTACATCTCAGAAAAGCTTTAATCTACCTTTCTGCAGACTCATTTAATATTTGTTTACTTTAAAACACATCAGGTTTTAGTTAGATATTGTTACCTTGCTGACTATTGGGTCTAAAATCACATATAGGCACATTATAGAAGACGAGCAGGAGTGCGCCTCAAATGGAGGAGTCGATAATAGGGGAAGCCGTTGTTAGAAAAATTTTAATTATACACATTCAAGAATGCTGAATACTATAACTATAAAATTAAATCCTTTATTGTCATGTCACATTAATACAGGTGTGAAAGGTGAGTGAGATGCTTAGATGCTTAATCCCCCACAATTATACTACAGAATATATAACTACAGAATATATACATTAAATACTAGCCTTTACTAATACTGTATATATACACACTCACACACATATCCTTATATATGCCTCAGTAAGAAAAGTAGTTAATAAAAGTCTCTTTATCTAATAGTCCATCTGTCTATTTAAAGCTTAAGAATAAAGGAATAACGTTGTGGGAGAGAAATGCTAATTATGTCAGAACTACAAATTAAATGAGGGGGGGGGGGGGGCTGGATTTGCGCATGCGCTGCTTTGAGCCCCGCTGCTCACTTAGAACAGTAAGTGAAGAACATGAGTTAGATCTTCACTAAGATACCGACAGACCAGTATGGATTCTTTATTGAAATAACATGGCGTGACGGAGATGCCTTTAGAACACCGACTTCTCTGAATCACTCACATCAACCAATACATTATTAGTGCCATCTAGAGGAAAGCTGGCATCACAACAGGTATCTAACCACTACAACACTTGTGCACTGCAGAGTCTCCAATATCACCATAAAAAGTCGTTAGATTTGTCGCTGGTAGCTTTTAAAAAATAAGTCATAATGTGTTCTAAAAAGTTGCTTAATTTAGCAACAAAGCAGAGAAATTTGTGACACTGAAAACTGCAGCAGTTCACGCATGCGCACGATGTTGAATCGATTGTTCAGTCGCTCTGTACGTTAAGTCTAATTACCCAGTGACGTGACGTAGGTTCTGTTTTTAGATTCGTATGTGCATAAATCCTAGAAGTGCTGGGCAGATACACCCAGGACAGGATGCCAATCTATCACTGAACACACACACTCACACTGACACACTCTATATGGTGCAATTTGGAAAATTCAATTCACCTTGATCCATGTTTTTGGACTGCAGGAAGAAACCGGAGAACACAGAGGAAAGCCATGCGAAAACGGGGAGAACATGCAAACTCCATCCAAATTGGGATTCAAACCTTAGTTCTGAGAGGTGAACGTGCTAACCACTAAGCCACTATGCCCATCCTAGAAGTCATACTCAATTTACCATCAAACTGTCATCAACACTATTTATTCTACAACTGTTGAAGTAAATAAAAGCCCAAATATCATCAAACCCCCCTTTATGTCAGGAGATCTGACAGAACCATCCTGCACTTCAACACTCTCTAAAATAAGTTTAAATAAGATAATAAGTTTTGTTATGTTTTATGACTTCAAAATATAAATAACCTGTCCTCTGTGGACTACCGTAGTGCTGCATAATAAAGTTTTTGTTTAAATTTGCCTTTAAACTCCGGACTATGCATTTTCCTCCAGGAGCTGATCGCAGCAGGAGCAAATGTTCCAAACTGAAGACAGAGTTTCTGCTGCTGCTGCCTGTTGGTCTTCTTCTGGTGTCCATTATACAGATTTTGATCAAATATGCAATGATCTCTACTGAATTCACACAACCACAGACCAATTACAATAACCTGAGTAATGAAATCATTCAATTAAAGGAGAACAATGAATTAAAGAGGCTGATATCTAAACTGGGTATGTGATTCTTGTCTATAATTCAGATGTCAATGTCATGACTGACATGAATGAGTTATTTTAATAAGTTTTGTTAAAACTAAAAGTATTCAGTTTAGTTTTCATGATTGTAGGTTATGAATTTCACTTGTTTTTTCTATAATACATTTAAGAAAATACTTGCAGTATACAGGGAAGTGTGTGTGTGTGTGTGGTTTAGGATATGTATAAGGACAGTGTGACATTGATGAGATGTACAGAAGGTGTTGTGCTCCTGCCGTCTGGTACAAGAGGTAGTAATTTGTAGGTTGTGAATTTTTTAAAGTGCGGAGTGTCCACTGTGGTTGCTGAGTGCTACAGCTCTGGGTAGACAGCTGTTAGTGTACCTGGTTGTGCTGGCTTTAATGGCCCTGAATCTTCTACCAAAGGGGAAGTGGTTGGGGGATGTGATGTCCAGGATGACAGGAGTCAGCAATTCTTTTGTTAATGCATTTGTTTACATTACTGTGTGAATTACAAGTGGGTGTGGCACAACTATGGATCATTTCTTGTTTGCATGGTCATGTGAAAAAAGTGAGGGGGCCCCTTTCATGGGGGCACTGAACAGGAGAAAGCATTTTGTGACCTTCAAGACATGTTATGTAAAGGACCTGTCCTGCAGAGCCCAGACATCAGCAGAACCTTTGGGGTACACACTGATGCCTCGGGTGTTGGTCTTGGAGAGAGAGGCGTTGATTACAGCTTGTGGAGAGGCTACAATAAAACAGTTTTACAATTGTATGGTTCTAGATCATATATGCTTAAACAGGAGGACTGAGAGGTCAAGAGGTCAATGGATGTGTGATGAGGTTGCTGTGAGGATGAGGTTGCTTTGACTTTTAACTAAATGTCATCAGAATACAGAGGCAATGATTTTCTTTTTCTTTATGTGGTGAACTGATATCAGGAGCAAAGTATTTTAATCACAATTTTTACTGGATCACTGATAAAAAGAAAATCTGGAGAGAAAGCAGAGAGACCTGCAAAGAGAACAAAGCTGATCTGGTGATTATTAACAGCAGAGAGGAACAGGTGAGGGACTCAGGGTCACCATGGTTATAAGGCCTATCCCAGGGACATGGGCTTCCTGAACAGGGGTGGCACATTCTGTAGACTTGTAGTTGAGAGGCTAACTTTGTGACCTGAAGGTCCTTGGTTTGATTCCCGGTCCCACCAAGTACTACAGCTGAAGTGCCCTTAAGCAAAGCAGCTAACACCATTTACTCCCCCGGCTCTATGAACACCACCACTCCAAGCTCGTGGACTCACTTCACTCAGTGTGTGTGTGTGTGTGTGTGTGTGTGTGTGTGTGTGTGTGTCACTGCACGGATGGGTTAAATGTGGAGGACACACTCCTCTTGTAGGCAAAAAAGATAAACGTCACGTTACAAACCATACAACATAAACAATACCTCTGATGTCACAAGACCAGGCCGTTAGTCGCATAATGTGTCAGAGTGCTCCCCCTAGTGTTTCAGCACTGACAATCAGAGATTCATTGCTAGAGAAAACAATAAAACATCTCTAGTGGA
Organism: Corydoras sp. C115; assembly: GCA_019802505.1. Classification (NCBI taxonomy): domain Eukaryota; kingdom Metazoa; phylum Chordata; class Actinopteri; order Siluriformes; family Callichthyidae; genus Corydoras; species Corydoras sp. C115. The sequence goes on along the minus strand of JAFMOC010001065.1, from coordinate 45,271 downwards.
TACATTACTATTCCATTAAGTTTAAATTTTATTTAAACACTATTGTATTTCTTTGCATGTATACAGAAGTTGAGTTTAAAACATATGGTGTATAAGTTTAACAGTTAATTATATAAAGTGTATTCTTCATGCTGCTACCAGGAGTTCATCAATCAGCACTTTAAATCTATAGTAGTCTGGATTGGTCTGACTGACGTAGAACAGGAGGGACAATTTAAATGGACAGACAGTTCAGCACTAAACACTTCGTAAGTAACCACCAGATGAGTAAAGAAAACTTTATAAAACGGGTATTTATGGTCTTTTAATAAACTGTGTTCTGTAATTTGGCCACTAGCTGGCAGTGTTTGAATGTTAGAGAAGCTGGAAACCAGTCACTTTGGGTCAGAGTTCACTTTATAAATCGCACTAGATGACGTGGTGGAAGATAAGATAATTAACGATTTATCTTTCAATAAAGGCATTTCTGAATCAATGCTTGTTTTTTATTATAGTGTGTTTGTGTTTTATTAAAGCAACCAGACGCTCGAGGTTGTGCTGTTGGGAATAAATCACGTAAAGAGGTGGAACTGTTCTCCACTACACGTTTGGACTAATAACACCTCTTTATTTGCTTTATTCAGATTAAGCCACGCCCTCTCGTACCGTATTAGTTTTATTAAACTGCTGAATATAAAGTTTATGTGCACCGCACAGCAATGTTGGCTCTTTTGCAATTCAATTTCCCGGAGGGAACCCACACGGACACGGGGAGAACATGAAAACTCCACCCAGATTGGGATTCAAACTGGGAATCCCTAGTGCTGAGAGGAGAACATGCTAAACCTCTAAGCCACCATGCTACCCCTTCCGCCTATTCCTCTGCTATAAATAAGGTGTGTTCCTCATGCCCATCCAGGGGAGAACGTTTCGGGCGCTGGGCAGATACACCCAGGACAGGGGGGCAATCTATCAATGGGCGCACACACACACACACACACACACACACACACACACACACACTATGTGGGGCAATTTAGAGCATTCAATTTACCTTGAATCTATGTTTTTTATGACTGTGGGAGGAAACCGGAGAACTGGGTTAAGTTTTGATGTTTTCTGACAAGCGCACAAAACGTTCTCCCCTGGATGGGTGTGAGGAACCCCCCTCCCCTGTGACTCTATTAGAGGATTAAGCTATTAATTTAATTAGATGAATGAATGAATGATTGTAACTGCTATATATCATATACATTTACTGGTGTTATGACTGTGTATGTATAATTAGCCATGTGATAATTGTTTAATGTGTTTCAGGTTCTGGAGTGTTGGAGAACCCAATGATTATAAAAAAAATGAAGACTGTGTTTTTACTAATAACAACTACGAAGCAGAATCTAACTGGAATGATTATCCCTGTAATTACTCTATGTATGGAATGTGTGAGATGTGAGATGTTTATCTGAACTGAACATAAGAACAGAACTTTTCATAATGATATCTTTGTATTAAACATTTTTCTTCTTAAAGCATTTACTCCACTGTTGTGTTGTGGGAGTGTGATTGATGAGAGTGTGCTTTATCTACTTTAGAGCAGGGGTTCTCAACGGGTTCCCACCCGGAACCCACATGGTCTCATGTTCATTAAGTCGTGATCCACATTTATAGAACACAAACCAAACACATTTACTTTCAAAAGATGTTGCTGAACTTATGCTGCGCTGCTAATGACTGTATAACAGTATGTTATGTATGAGGGTGTGTGTGTGTGTGTGTGTGGGGGGGGGGGGCTGATTTTCTCAATAAATTGTCTTCTACTTTTATGGAATAGTTGTATCAGGTTCTTTCATCCAAAATAAAAACACCACAATACATTTTTGGGGACATTAAAGTAACGCTATTTGGTTCTGTGGATGTTTGTGAGCAGGACAAATGGGATCACATTTATTGTTGCCACCTTTTAATAATGAAAATAAGACACGCCCACCATGGCTCCTCCGGGTCCTGACCCCCACGGGCCCGACTCCTATGGGACGGGGCAACTTCAGCGATGATGTGTTTGATTCTGTGCCGTGTTTTTAGTTAAAGGGCTGATCAAGAAATCAATTAGTTAATACAATAAAGAAATATAAGTACATGTAAACAGTATGAATTTAAATGTAAAGAGTAGAAAGTGGCCATGTGACCAACACAGCGGATATAAAAAGGAAAGTGACTGTGTGTATATGGAGGTGCTTTGTGGAATGATTGAATGGCCTGAGGGTAGAAACTTTCCCTTAGTCTCTCAGTCCTCGCTCTGATGGTACAGAGACGTTTTCGTAAAGGTAGCCATGTAAAAACGTTGTGGTTTGGTTGGTGAATGTCCTTAATGATCCTTATGGCTGATGCTCCACACTGTTTGGAATGAATGTCCTGTAGATTGGATGGATGGATGAATGGTTGGGTGGGTGGATGGATGGATGGATGTTTGGGTGGGTGGTTGGATGGTTGATTTGTTGGATGGGTGGTTGGTTGGTTGGTTGGTTGGTTGGATAAGGAAGAACAGTGTTGGTTATACGCTCAAAACACCGGCTCACTCTGGTTATTTGCCAGCAAAATCCACCAATGAGGTGTTTGCTTTATATAATACATTTAAGAGGTGTTGCGTAGCGATGGTGGGAAGAGCCTGTACTGTGTTTGTAGATCAAGAGAAAGCTTTTAATGGGGTCCCAAAAAAAGGAGCTGTGGTATTATATAAGAAAATAAGGAAACGGTGGTCCTGCAGGACGCCCTCAATGGACTATAGTTTTCAATTGTTAAATATGGGTCATATGATCATCGCACAATCTGTCCTACACTGTTGATGCTGCCCCCCCCCCCCCCCCGCTCAAGGAGGAGGAGTCCCCCACTGAGCCTTGGTCCTCAGGTTTCTTCCTTAAAATATCAACATAACAGAACTCCATTCCCATAAGTTATTCAGGTTTGGATGCTCACACTCATCATGCAGAACATTGGCAGTGTTCTTGACTTCTTTCCATGACATCACAACATCTATTTATCTTCAGCCCAAGCGCAGACGCTCTTACATCCGGATGACGTGGAGAAGAGAGACGGTCACTGCCCGAAGCTCGAGAACGCCGAGGAACATGAGCGACGACGTTTATATGAACTATGAAAACCGTACAGGTGAGAAGAACTGCACCGTTTCAGAGGACTGGGGTTCTGAAGACATTTATATGAATGAAGATGAAGAGACACGCAAGACCAGGAACGACCAGAGGAACCCATGTGACCAGAACGGAATGACCAGATCAGGTACAGACTTGTTGTTCACAAGACTCGTTGCTTCTTATTTTCCATCCATCCATTATCTTTGGCTTTATCCTCACGGGTGGAGGGGTGCTCTCCATGCTCATCCAGGGTAGAACATTTCGGGCACTGGTCAGATACACCCAGGACAGGACGCCAATCTATTGCTGGACACACTCACACACACACACACACACTCTATATGGGGCAATTTGGAGAGTTCAATTGACCTTGATCCATATTTTTGGACTGTGGGAGGAAACCGGGCAACACGGTGGCTTAGTTGTTTAGCATGTTCTCCTCTCAGCGCTGCGGATTCGAATCCCAATCTGGGTGGAGTATGCATGTTTTCCCAGTGTCCGCGTGGGTTTCCTCCCACAGTCCAAAAAACATGAATCAAGGTCAATTGAAATCATCCAAATTTCCCCATATAGAGTGTGTGTGTGTGAGTGTGTGTTCAGTGATAGATTGTCCCCCTGTCCTGGGTGTATCTGCCCAACGGCTGAAACATTCTCCCCTGATTGGGCATGGGGAACCCCCCCCCCCCCCGCGAACCCAATATAGGACCCAATTTGTGGAAACATTACCAATGTGCCAATGCTGACTCAGCAGAATCCTCCACATGGAGAACCAGAGCTCTTAAAAAACCCTCAACCCGACAGTTCATCTCCAAAAAGTTCTCCACTACTTGAACTAAACCTACGACGTTTTTACGAGTTAATGTCAATCCTCCGTTCCCGAGATGTGGAATCAGACTAATCCATCACTGATCACTGAGCTTGTGCAGTCATCCCTCACATATTGCCACCGTTACGTTCCAGAGAGCCTGCCATGACCCAGCATGACCCGCCATGACCTGGCTTTGGATAAAAGCGTCTGCTAAATGACCAAACGTCAATGTAAAGTAAATGTAATATCAGGGCCATTAGTCAAAAATAATTCACGCCCCCAGGTAGAATACGATGTGGGACACCACTAGCTGGGATATGGCACAACGGGCCAGTGCTGGCAAACTGTATGCGAGCCATTTGAATAATTATTATGGCTGCTCTGGTTCACATCAGGTAAGGATTTGGTTCAGGACGCCCAAGTGCTGTCAATCGATGTGATGTGGGCCAGTTGAAAAAATGAGGGACATGGGCCGGATGCGGCCCAAAATCATTTTGCCCGCTGGGATGTACGTACCTTTTCTTTCCTTTCCCTGAAGCCTTAGCCATGGAGCAGAACATCAGGCCTGCCTAGAAAATCATTTAGATTAACCATAAAACTAGATTAAGCATGGAAACACTATATTTGGGACATAATGACCAAAATCATTAATGTTAATGATTCATATGATGCTTCACAGACACTGTATCTCTGTCTATTTTGCTCTAGAACCTGATTGTTTCAGCAGCAGATGTTCCAGGCTGATCATAGTCTTTCTAGTGCTGTTGCTTGCTGTTCTACTGGTGTCCATCGTACTGCTGTGGATCAAATACATCGACGTGACGACTGAAAACATCCAGTTACAGACCACATAAAATAACCTGACCACTGACAACAACCAATCACAGACCAGACACAACGATCTAACTACTAAACTTAATGAGTTACAGGCCAGATACGATGACCAGATGAAGACAGATCAATTGCAGAGCTTGATTTCTAAACTAGGTGAGTAAATCTGTCTAAAAATAATGAGATGCCAATATAAATGATAGTTTTGTCCAAAATTAATGTCCCACATATAAAAGTCATGCCAATACTTTATCAAAAGTGACAAATAACCTAAATAACCAAATACCCCTGCTGACATACAGTTTGAACCCCTAACCTTCAGATTGATAGTTCAATGCTGGAGCGGTACGGGTTTAGGGACGTTCAGTGGGCTTCAGTGCCCACACTGACAATGTTTTTATGAACTTGGGGTTTGAATCCCCAAGATTCAGTCGAACACCACTCTACAATGCGGTAGACTCTAAATGTGAAATATATATGAGTTTTTTTAATGATTATTCTGTGTTTAATGTACAAACATTTAAAGTCCTATGTGCTATGCTGATGACTCTCAGCTTCCCGATGATGCCACCATCTCAAATCAGATATCCATCATCCCACCGACAGATCTGATTGGACGATCCCGTCATCTCAAACTAAATTTAGTAAAAACTGATCTTCTCATAATTCCAGCTAAACCCTCAATCCATCATGACCTGACCTTCAGAACCGACGGCTCCGCCATCTCTCCACCCGACTCATTCCGTAATCATGGTTACCTCATGGACTCCCATCTTAAACTCTCTGATCATGTGACTAAAAGGGTTATTTCTGTAGAACATCAGGAGGATCAGAGTGTTCTTTACTGAACATGCTCCTCAGTTGTTAGTTCAAGCCCTCAGCCTATCCCGGCTCCATTACTGTAATGCACTGTGTGCCGGTCTCCCAGCATGCACCACCAGACATCTACAACTGATTCAAAACAATGATGGAACCATCTTCTCAACTTATCTATCTATATATATATATATTCATTCATTCATTCATTATCTCCCGCTTTATCCTCTATTAGGGTCGCGGTGGGGTTCCCCATGCCCATCCAGGGGAGAACGTCTCGGGCGCTGGGCAGATAGACCCAGGACAGGGCGCCAATCCATCGCTGGGCACACACTCACTCACACAGACACACTCTATATGGGGCAATTTTGAGAATTCAATTGACTTGATCCATGTTTTTGGACTGTGGGAGGAAACCGGAGAACCCGGAGGAAACCCACACAGACACGGGGAGAACATGGAAACTCCACCCGGATGGGGATTCGAACCGGGAATCCCCAGCGCTGAGAGGCGAACGTGCTAACCACTAAGCCACCGTGCCGCCTATATATATATATATATATACATACAACACAAGTAAACACAAAATGCAATTTGTAAATGAAGGTGTTTATTATTAAAGGAGAAAAAAAAATCCAAACCATCATGGCCCTGTGTGAAAAAGTGATTGCCCCCTTGTTAAAACATACTATAACTGTGGTTTTTAACACCTGAGTTCAATTTCTCTAGCCACACCCAGGCCTGATTATTGCCACACCTGTTCTCAATCAAGACATCACTTAAATAGGAGCTGCCTGACACAGTAAAGTCCACCAAAAGATCCTTAAAAGCTACATATCATGCCGAGATCCAAAGAATTCAGGAACAATTGAAAAATAAAGTAATTGAGATCTATCAGTCTGGAAAGGGTTATAAAGCCATTTTCGAAGCTTTGGGAATCCAGCGAACCACAGTGAGGGCCATTATCCACAAATGGCGAAGACATGGAACAGTGGTGAACCTTCCCAGGAGTGGCCGGCCGTCCAAAATTACCCCAAGAGCGCAGCAACGACTCATCCAAGAGGTCACAAAAGACCCCACAACAATGTCCAAAGAACTGCAGGCCTCACTTGCCTCAGTTAAGGTCAGCGTTCCTGCCTCCACCATCAGAAACAGACTGGGCAAAAATGGCCTGCATGGCAGAGTTCCAAGAAGAAAACCACTGATGAGCAAAAAGAACATTAAAGCTCGTCTCAATTTTTTTCAAAACACATCTTGATGATACCCAACACTTTTGGGAAAACATTCTGTGGACCGATGAGACAAAAGTGGAACTCTTTGGAAGGTGTGTGTCCCATTACATCTGGCATAAAAGGAACACTGCATTCCAGAAAAAGAACATTATACCAACAGTAAAATATGGTGGTGGTAGTGTGATGGTCTGGGGCTGTTTTGCTGCGGCAGGACCTGGAAGACTTGCTGTGATAAATGGAACTATGAATTCTGCTGTCTACCAAAAGATCCTGAAGGAGAATGTCCGACCATCTGTTCGTGAACTCAAGCTGAAACGAACTTGGGTTCTGCAGCAGGACAATGATCCAAAACACACCAGCAAGTCCACCTCTGAATGGCTGAAGAAAAACAAAATGAAGACTTTGGAGTGGCCTAGCCAAAGTCCTGACCTGAATCCTATTGAGATGTTGTGGTATGACCTTAAAAAGGCCGTTCATGCTCGAAAACCCTCTAATGTAACTGAATTAAAACAATTCTGCAAAGATGAGTGGGCCAAAATTCCTCCAGAACGCTGTAAAATACTCATTGCAAGTTATCGCAAATGCTTGTTTGCAGTTGTTGCTGCTAAGGGTGGCCCAACCAGTTATTAGGTTTTGGGGGGCAATCACTTTTTCACACAGAGCCATGATGGTTTGTATTTTTTTCTCCTTTAATAATAAACACCTTTATTTACAAATTGCATTTTGTGTTTGCTTGTGTTGTCCTTGACTATTGTTTAAATTGGTTTGATGTTCCGAAACACTTAAGTGTGATAAACATGCAAAAAAACAGGAAATGAGGAAGGGGGCAAACACTTTTTCACACCACTGTATATATATTTCTTAAAGATGTTCAGTGACTCAGCACCTTACAGACAGAGTTGGGAAGATGGTTCCAACATTGATCAGTGGAGAACCATACAGAGTGGTGGTGAGGTGGAACCACCAGGCGACATTCATCACTAGAACGTAGTGAACGAGTCGGAGTGTGTTTTAAAATCTAGAGTGAAGATCAGATCCAGAGAACGTCCTGTAGATCAGAGTCAGTGTCTTTTACTGAATGCAGCAGCTACAGGGAGCCAATCAGAGATGAAATGTAGAGTCACATGATTCACATTGGTGATTGAACACGAGTCGGCCAACAGAGTTCTGAATCAGTTGTAGAGCTCTGATGGTGTGAGCTGGGAGACCGGCAAGCAATGCATTGTAATAATGGAGCCGGGATAGGCTGAGGGCTTGGACTGACAGCTGAGGAGCATGTTCAGTCAAGAAAACTCTGATCTTCCTGATGTTCTACAGAGAAGAACCATTTTAGTCACATGATCAGGGAGTTTAAGATGGGAGTTCATGATGTAACCGTGGTTACGAAGCGAGTCGGGTGGAGAGATGGTGGAACCGTCGGTTCTGAAGGTCAGGTCATGATGGATTGAGGGTTCAGCTGGAATCATGAGGAGATCTGATTAAGCTAAATTTTGTTTGAAATGATGGGATCATCCAATCAGATCTGTCAGTGAGGAATTGGATATCCGATTTGAGATGGTGGCGTCGTCAGGTACAATGGACAAACAAAGCTGAGTGTCATCAGCATAGCAACGGTAGGAGAAACCATAAAAAAACATCTGCTAAATGACTAAATGTGAATTTACATCCTACAGAGACATAATGATTTTCTTTTTCCTCGTGAAGGTGATCTGATATCTGGACCCAAGTATTTTAATAATAATGTTTACTGGATCACCAATGAAAAGAAAAGCTGGAGTGAAAGCAGAGAGACCTGCAAAGAGAACAAAGCTGATCTGCTGATTATCAACAGCAGAGAGGAACAGGTGAGTCAGCGCCCTCTAGTGGCTATGAGAGAAACAGTCATGTAAAGTAAGTCAGCATCACAGTATATAATAAATGATGTTCAGAGTCAGAGTGGGTTTATGGCCTAACTGTATTTGTAAGAGCCATATGCCCTTTGGAGTAATTAGCTATTAGAAAAGATTGCAAGAACTCTAGGCAATTTTTAAAAGTCTATCAAAAGCTTTTAACAGTGTTACCAATTAGTCACCAATTATAAAGTCCAGATCTTATCCATCCATCCATTATCTTCCGCTTTATCCTCTACTAGGGTCGCGGGGGGTGGGGAGGGGGTGTTCCCCATGCCCATCCAAGGTAGAACATTTCAGGCGCTAGGCAGATACACCCAGGACCGAGGAACAAGCTATCACTGAACACACACACTCACTCACACAGACACACTCTATATGAGGCAATTTGGAGAACTCAATTGACCTTGATCCATGTTTTTGGACTGTGGGAGGAAACCGGGGAACCCGGAGGAAACCCACGTGGACACGGGGAGGACATGCAAACTCCACCCAGATTGGGATTTGAACTGGGAATCCGCAGCGTTGAGAGGAGAACATGCCACCGTGCCACCCCAGCTCTTACACAGATTATATATAAAAAATATAAATAATAGAATATGAAGGATATTGGGTTTAATCTCCATGATGTTTTCAGGAGTTCATCGATCAACATTTCAGATCTAAAGCAGCCTGGATTGGTCTGAGCGACAGAAATAAGGAGGGAAGCTGGAACTGGATAGATGGTTCCGCACTATACACCTCGTAAGTAACCAGCTGAATGCCAAGGACATTACTTTCACTAGTGTACAACAAAAAAAAAATAAACGTGAGATTTCAGTATTATTTGTAATTATCTCGCTGACTCAGATCCACACGGAAGAACAGAGTGGACAGTAATTAACTTTTATTAAAAATAACTAAACTTGTTCTCTCTCAATCACGACTTATTTCCGTGTGACCGGAACGGGGGCAAGACGGTTCCGTTAATACCCATTTGGTCATTTAGCCAAAGTGACTTACAAGGTGAGCACAGGGTAAATCACAGCGCCCTCTGGAGCAATGAGGGTTAAGGGCCTTGCTCAAGGACCCACACTGGTAACTTCAGTGGAGCTGGGATTCGAACCCACAGCCTTTAGATTGATAGCCCAACGCCATACACACTGTGCCTCAATATCCCTGTCACAGGGAGCGTTGTTTTAATGGAGAGAACACAGGGAGAACATGGAAACTCCACACAGTTTGGGATTCGAAACGGGAATCGTACCAACTATAAACCACCGTGCCAACTATATATATATATATATATATATATATATATATATATATATATATATATATATATATATATATTATGGAAACATCCAGTATTAACACTATGGTCTTTATTCTATAACCATACTTTGTAAATTGAGTCAACATAACTTAAGCGTTTTTAATAGTTTGATGGATTTTACTGATGTAAACATACAGTACCTGTGTGTAATGCCGTTGGAACCTTCTGCTTTAATATGTTCTCAGGTTCTGGTGGGAAGGTGAACCCAATGATTATGAAAACAATGAGGACTGTGGCATCACAAACTTTCGTTTGGCGAAATCCACCATTTCCACCAGGGCTGATTATCCTTGTGAGTTCCCTGTGGTTGGAATCTGTGAGATGTGAGACTTCAATCATACGAACCAAACTGTAAAAACTGTTTCTCTGTATTTAAGCTTTTTATTTTTATTACTGAAGCATTCATTCCACATCTGTGTTGGGACTGAGAGTATATCAGTCATGTGGTCGTACGTACAAAGAGCATGGGCGTGGACCACATCCTTTATTTTCATCCGGCCCACTTGCTGCACATTGACGGGTTTATAAACTAAACGGTAGACTGGAACAACGATGCGACATCTAAGGATCAGAACAAGTTCAAAGGATCCGGTTCCAGTGATAATGACACGGGGAGTTATAATAATAATAATAATAATAATAATAATAATAATAATAATAATAATAATAAATTTTATTTATATAGCACTTTTAGGGACCTCAAAGATGCTTTAAAAAACAAATAAAATAGTATAGTATATAGAATTTGCATGTTCTCCCCGTGTCTGTGTGGGTTTCCTCCCGGTTCTCCGGTTTCCTCCCACAGTCTAAAAACATGCATCAAGGTCAACTAAATTCTCCAAATTGCCACATAAAGAATGTGTCTGTCACCCCCTAACCCTAGGCCTGACTGCAGCCGCTGGCAACAACAAAACAGAGTGAACAATGGACAGATAGGAAGATAATTTCTGTAGAAATTCAATGTTTCGGGAATAAATTATGCAAAACTCGATAGATTTGTTCAGATGTTTGTTCTTGGCAGCCACACAATGCAACTTCCCTTTTCTTTAAATAACTTTAATTACAATTCATTTACATTAAACCAAATGTTGAGTCTCGGAGTTGCACGAGAACATGAAAACAACCTTCAGGCCGAGAGATGCCAGATGGAGTCGGGAACCCATTTTCGCATTTCAACAGTTTTTTTTTACAGATAAATTAGCATGTGAGAAATTGTTTACATTAAACACCGAATGCAAACCCCAACCCCCCCGCCTATATCCCCTCCCTTAAATGCACATCCCCATTGGTGGGCAAACTGCCAATCCGAACCTTACGCCATCCACAAATGACCTCATTATCATAAATCAGTAGGTTGTGCATTGTGCGTTACTGTCAATAAAATCACGAGAAGGCAACACGCAAAGATTTATTTACAAAAATTCACAACCTCGAGAGCATTATTGCTTTACTATTAATTAATTATTCATTTACAAGGTTTAGTTCATAAATGTGTTTATTTGCAACAAAATCATTAATAATCTCTCACGACGTCATCTTGGCCGTTTTTTTAAAGAAAACTCTGATCACTGAGTAACAGGATTCCAGTTCAGTGCTGCTCAGGAATCTGCTGATCGCTGTTTATATGAATCTGTATTTTAGGATTTAAAATAAATGTATTGTATATCACACACTGATGTGAACAATGGAGCATCTGAGCATGACCGGGATTAATAATGTGATTCCGATTCTGATTCATCAGCCGTGTACCGTTATGTTCTTACTGATGGGCCAGATGTGTGTTGCGAAATCCATCTCGATAGCTCTGTCGAAAATCACGGGAGAAGAAAGCCGGACAAAAACGATGGAATAATGAAAACAGATAAAGAGAAAGTGATTGCCAAATATGTAATTAACACCTGTGCCAAAAGGTATCCCTCATTAACTACAATGAACATGGCCCACATGTCTCAAAACACATTAACGTTGGGCAAACATGTGGCACTGCCCCCCCACACTACCCCCACCCCCCAACCCCCAACCCCATGCTGGTAAACCCTGTACAATCGCTCCTTCAAATTCTGGTTCTAAAGTTCATCCTGGAGCTCTTCCCCATCCACCCCGAAGCCTCGACTGGCGCTTTCGTGTAAATTATTCTGTGATCTATTATCTATTTAAATAAGAAGGAAGTGGAGCTGATCAAAACAAACAGCTTTTGAAAACCATCCAGCGGCACAGTTTTGCATGACTTCATTTATTTCTGCATCATTTATTCCAGACTCATCAGATTGCTACAGGTTCAGATGTGTTTCCGTGCTTCAGCTTTTGAAGTTGATTGTGTACAACATGGAGTGATGTTAATTAATCAACCTTTATGTTAATTAGATCAAATTTGAATTATAAATCAGGTTCATTTTTCCTGATATCGAAGGGAGCGCGGTGTGTTCGACCAATCAGCTCACAGTAATGAGGTCATGACTTTGTATTATGAGGTCGGTGTGGAGTCCATGTGTACGTTCTTCGGGCTCTCATGAAAATTTGAACGAAATTAAGATTTAAACACTGAGTCACTTAAAATATATAAATGAAATAAAGAAAATAAAAACTTGACTTCACTTTAAGCTTTGAGCTGATGGTGGTGATTGAGGTCGTTTGGGGTGCGGGGGCCACTTCTTAGGACCTTTTTCCATATTGTACAGAGTGATGTGCTGGGGCAGCAGCATCACGAAGGCAAACAGGAACAGACCGGACAAACTCATTAGGAAGTCCAGCTCTGTCCTGGGGGGGGGGGGGGGGGGGGGGGGGGGGGCTTAGACCCGGTGAAGGTGATGGGAGACAAGAGGATGCAAAACAAACTAGCCGCTCTTATTGACAATGACAGTTTACATATGAAAAAATTATATATATATATATATATATATATATATATATATATATATATATATATATATATATATATATATATATGTAAATACATTCTCCCCTGGATGGGCATTGGGGGAACCCCCCGCCCCGCATCCCTAGTAGAGGATAAAGCAGAAGATACCTGGTACCCGATTCAAATCCCAATATGGGTGGAGTTTCCATGTTCTTCCCGTGTCTGCGTGGGTTTCCTCCGGGTTCTCCGGTTTCCTCCCACAGTCCAAAATCAAGGTCAAATGAGTTCTCCAAATTGCCCCATATAGAGTGTGTCTGTGTGAGTGAGTGTGTTTGTGCAGTGATAGATTGGCGTCCTGTCCTGGGTGTATTTGCCCACCGCCCGAAACGTTCTCCCCTGGATGACCCCCCCCAACCCTAATACGGGATAAAGTGAAAGATGATGGATGGATGGAGGGGGCATTTCTACAAACAACAGCTCACACATCCAGCACCAAAACCACAAGCAGATCATTATCTGAACTCATACAGTATGAGCAACTGGCTCCGCCTCAGCACAGGAACATCAACAAAAACAAAAACCCCCAAAATCGATTTGCCTAATACCTGTAGCCTCGCTCACGGCTGCTCAGTGTCACGGAGAGAGAGAGAGAGAGAGAGGTTAAACTCAGTGTAGCAGTGAGTTACAGAGATATAGAGGTTAATTACAGCATAGCAGCCTAAAGTCACAGGAACATTTCATGAAAAAAAAAAACAATTAATAAAGGAATCAGGATGAGCGTTATTTATGTGAAAGATGATAATTACATGACGTTCCAGACGAACGACGATAACAGGATCATCGTCAACAACCAGAAACCAGAGAACACAGGTACTCCACACACACATGTACTACATTTCATTAACATTTACCAGACAATTTATTCTAAAGCGACTTACAAATGAGAGAACAACTCAAGTCAGTAGATAAAAGCAAACCTGATCATTATCTGCCTTCCAAATTGAATCTTTTTAAGTTTAATGCTTTCCTGTTTTTTATATCATATAATAATAATTATTATTATATAATTTTAATTGTTTTGAACCTGGATTTCTATTGGACCGGTGGTCCTGCAGGACGCCCTCAGTGGACTAATATAGTTTTAATTGTTAAATCCGGGTCACATGATCTCCACACAATCTGTACATGGCTGCCCTACACTGTTGATGCTTCTTGTACTATTTCCAAAGCTCCATCCCATCATATCACACCTGTCCTTCAACAACTCCACTGGCTCTCTGTTATATTTAGAATCGATTTCAAAACCATTATCTATAAATTCAAGACCATCCATCATCTTGCCCCCTCAGATCTTCTTGCTCTTTGGGGGTTTAACGGCTTAAAACTCTGTAAAGCTGCTTTGTGAAGATGTACGATTGTAAAAAACACTCTAAAGATAAATTGCTTGTTACGATGGGGGGAATGGTAGGAGCCAATATACAGAGGGGAATGACGTAAGAAACAGGTGCCACTAAAATGGGGAACATATTGGTAATTGTCACTTAACGTTTTTCCGAGGATTTAGTACTGAAAGTCCCGAGCGAGGTTCGAACAGGCAAATCCCGAACCGAAACGAAACGGTGTGACGTCACCGAGTGCCGCACACACGTCTCCCGTTATCCCCTAATCCCAATACCGGACGCTGTGCTCTGGAGTACACTGCCGCCTCCGTGGATGAGTGGCGTTCGACCGGACGCGTTTTTTGGACACAATAATAATAATAGTACACACAGTGCGGAAGTGATCGCGATATTGCCCCAGGGCGTGCCCCGGCAACCAATATCATAGGACCGTGGGAAAGGATTCAAGGATTCAAGGATTTTTATTGTCACATCACTTAGTACTGGGGTACTGGTGAGTGAAAAACTTATGAGCAAGCACCCACAACTGTGCAAAAAAAAAAAAAAAAAAAATATTTATAATATAAGAAAGAAAATATACAATAAATTTGAAATAAATTTAAAATATAAAAAAATTAAAATGAAATATGAGAAGGGTATGGAAGAGGGCGTATGTGGGAGTGTATATGGGTGCTGTTGCAGTAAAGTGCAAGGTGCAGTGTGTATGTAGGTGGAAATTGTCCGAGTATAAGCAGTTCACAGTTCTATTGGCCGTCCCTTAGTCTGGTTGCCTGGGGGAAGAAGCTGTTTCTAAACCGGCTGGTTCTGGTCTTTAAGCTTCTGAGCCTCTTCCCACTCGGCAACTGCGAGAAAAGGCAGTGGCTAGGGTGGGTGGGGTCCTTGATGATGCCACTAGATTTCCTCAGACAGCGGATGTTATATAGGTCCTGAAGGTTTGGGAGCTGAACCCCGGTGATGTACTGCACCGTTCGCACCACCCTCTGCAGGGATCTCCGCTCTAGAGCAGTACAGTTCCCATTCCAGGTGGTAATGCTTCCTATCAGTACACTTTCCATGGTGCAGGTGTAGAAAGTCTTAAGAATACTGGGGTTCAGGCCAAACCTTCTCAGCCGTCTGAGAAAATAGAGGCGTTGAGCAAAGTAGAGCAATATGGTTGTAGGACCAATGTTTTCTCAACATGGGAATTTATCAACCGGCCACACACTGCGAGTGAAAAAGGCGACGGCGTGGCGAGGACACGCCGCCGCACGCCGTTTTAAATAAGGAGGCTGGCAGCTGGGTCTCGTCAGACCTGATTATCGGGATGGCGGCGTGCGTCTCTGTCGCCCCCTGTGGCGACACGGCCTGTGACATTACTTAAAACTACTTGATTTATTAATGGCTCCCACCCACTGGGCCACACTGTAACACCCACTATACCACACACTGTTCCACCCAAGGCTTAAAACTCTGTAAAGCTGCTTTGTGAAGATGTACGATTGTAAAAAACACTCTAAAGATAAATTACTTGATTTATTAATGCCTCCCACCCACTGTACCACCCACTGTACTAACATAGGAACACCACAGAGCGCCACAGGAGGTCATTCCAAACTCTGTAACTCCTCAGATCATGTGTACGACTTTTCTATGTGCAATAGCGAATAACATAGTATGTAGTTTTAATACGTGCAATGAAAACATCCTGTCATATGGTTAACAATGTTTGTCACCACTGCCACATTTACTTTATCCTTGTATTTTACAGTATATATATATATATATATATATATATATATATATATATATATATATATATATATATATATATATTACAGCATAGCAGCCTAAAGTCACAGGAACGTTTAATAAAAAAATTATTAATACAGGAATCAGGATGAGCGTTATTTACGATGATATTTACATGACGTCCCAGACGAACGACGATAACAGGATCATCGTCAACAACCAGAAAACGGAGAACTCAGGTACTCCACACACACACACACACACACACACACACACACACACACACACTTACATGTATTACATTACATTAACATTTACCAGACGATTTATTCCAAAGCGACTTACAAATGATTATTATTATTATTATTATATAATTTTAACTGTTTGGAACCTGGATTTCTATTGGACTGGCGGTCCTGCAGGAAACTCTCAATGGACTTATAGAGTTTTACAATTGTTAAATACGGGTCACATGATCACCACACAATCTGTACATGACGGTCCTACACTGTTGATGCTCCACTGAGCATCGGCCCTCACAAGGTTTCTTCCTTAAGATATCAACATAACAGGGAATTTTGTCGTGCCGCTGTCTCTTGGTCTTGCTCTTTGGAGGTTTGGTCTTTCCTGTTATACGGTTAACAATGTTTGTCACCACTGCCACTTTTACTTTATCCTTGTATTTCACAGTATATATATATATATATATATATATATATATATATATATATATATATATATATATATATATATATGTATTGTCAAGCCCGAAATTATTCATACCCCTGGCAAATCTTGACTTAAATTTACTTTTATTCAACCAGCAATTTTATTTTTGACCGGAAATGACACAGGCATCTCCCAGGAGATAATACGATGATCTACAAGAGGTAAAAAATATTTCTCAGCTTTTATTCACATTTGAACAAAAAGTGCCATGTCCAAAATTATTCATACCCTTTGCAATCTGTCACAGTCTATGGGAAAATCCACAGTTCTATACTATTCCAAATAGTCCAAGCTGTTTTAAAGCATCCCAATTACCCTGATTCATTGGGAACAGCTGTTTTAATCAACTCAACAGGTGAAAAACAGCAGCTCTCTGCAGTTGGTTTGTGGACAGTCATGGCTAAGACAAAGGAGCTCACTAAGGACCTGCGGCTGTCCATTGTGGCCGCTCACAAGTAAGGAAAGGGCTATGAGGCCATATCAAAATGTTTTCAAGTTCCAGTGGCTACAGTGCAAATTATTATTAAAAATACAAGTTCTGCACAGTGGAAAATCTCAGAAGATGACACCTTTGCTGGCCAGGAGGATAGTGAGAAAGGTGAAGAAAAATCCAAGGATCACTACCACCAAGGCCATTCTGTTGAATCTGGGATCTGCTGGTGGCAACATCTCAAGGCAGACAGTCCAATGAACACTGCACACTGCTGGGTTCAACGGACGCAGACCAAGATGGACGCCACTTCTCCAGAAAAGCCATACAAAAGCCTGCTTGACCTTTGCAAATGCTCATCTGGACAAAGAAGAAGACTTCTGGTCTTCTATTTTATGGTCAGATGAAACAAAAATTGAATTGTTTGGCCACAATGATGTGTTCTTCATTTGGCGCAAAAAAGGAGAAGCCTTCAACCCTAAGAACACCATCCCCACTGCCAAACATGGTAGTTTTGGAGGTGTTTTTCAGCCAATGGACCAGGGAACTTGATTGCAGTAAATGGCACCATTAAAAAAGAGCAATACATCAAGATTCTCAACAACAACAACAACGTCAGGCAGTCTGCAGAGAAACAAAAAACATTAACGTTTTGCAATGACCCAGCCAGAGTCCTGATTTAATCCAATTGAGAATCTGTGGAGGGAGCTAAAGATCAGGGTGATGGCAAGGAGACCCTCCAACCTCAAAGAGTTGGAGCTCATCGCTAAAGATGAATGGGCAAAAATACCAGTGGAGACATGCAAAAAGCTGGTCAGCAATTACAGGAAGCGTTTGATTGCAATATTGTAATAAAATAAAATATTGTAAAATAAAATATTGTAATAGTCAATTACAAAAAGGCTTTTCTATTAATTATTGAGAAGGGTATGAATAATTTTGGACATGCCAGTTTTTGTTCAAATGTGAATAAAAGCTGAGAAATATTTTTTTCACCACAATCATGCCTCTTGTACATCATCGCATTATCTACTGGGAGATGCCTGTGTTGTTTCCAGTCAAAAATAAAATTGCTGGTGGAATAAAAATAAAATTAAGTCAAATTTGCCAGGGGTATGAATAATTTCAGGCTTGACTGTGTATGTATATGTATATATATATGTCTGTTATGTGCTAAAGGGGCAGAGTAGAGATGTTTCTTTTTTTGCTTTAAGTTATTTTAGACAACCGTGATGCATTGGTGTCCCACACAAACATAGTCTTTGTCCCACATCTAGTGAATTGAAATCTGGTCACACTAAGGCAGTCTCAAAGTGCCGGCCTGCGGCCCACATCCGGCCCGCGAAGCAGTCTTATGCGGCCCCTCAAGGGTTAACAAAATAAGCATTAAAAAAAATATAATAAAAAAAAAATTAATAAAAAAAAAAAATAATAATAATAATAATAATCTGTCCCGCAATTTGGTTTAATTATTTATACATTGTTATTTATTTATAGTTTATCTTAATTTGTAATGTGGTGTTTGTGTGTTGTCTTTATTTTTCTAAAAATATGCTGCATTGCCTAGTGATTAGCGCCAGCTGCGTAAGCCCAACCCACTCGTAAGCTGCACGTCTCTACGTGTAACGGGTTGTACTCAGAAACGAAGCCGGAGTCGATGAACAGTATAACAGTCACTGGTGTAGATGTGTCTCTGGTGCTAATAAAAGACACAGACTCGTGTAGTAATAGGAACGAGATGTATCGTACATCTCTCGTGTGTCAAACCTTTATTCGTCCTCCCACAACGCATACCTTAAACATAGTGCCCATGTTACAGAACAACATTCTAGAACTGGTTTATTGAAAACAACGCTCAAACCCCAGTAAACGTACTGATGGAGTAACGCTGCGATGAAGATGATCACTGACACTCAGGGAAATTAAACTCTCCAGAGAGGTAATCCATAGAACAGAAGAGAGGAGAGCGCAAACAGCGCATTACCGAAGATCAGACGCAAACAGCCAACCCAACTGAACAGCGAGAGAGAGAGATAAACAGGACAGGAGATAAATCAGAACTCTGGAGAAGGACTCCGAGCGCCACCAGTGGCAGGAAGGGGAATAGCAGGTACAGAATGTAAAGTTGATGTGACACTACGCTACGCATGCGCTCACCATTCCCAGCAAAAACATTTTGTTAGCAAAAATGTCACTTACGAAACTCTCAAAAAATAAAAGAAAAGTTGACTTGGAAAAAAAGTACATACAGTTGTGATCAAATTTATTCAACCCCCAATGCTGCGAAGGGTTTTATGGAATTCAGTGCACATTTGTAATTGTGTTCATAATGAAATCTTACAAGGACTTGTTAAAGAACTAAATGCAACTAAGATAGCATCAATTGTTTTTGTCATAAAGTATTAAATGGCCTTTTTGTGATTTCTTCATTGACACAATTATTCAACCCCTTTACAACTACCACTCATAAGAACAGAGGTTCATTCCAGTGTTTTCAATCAGGTATTGAAAACACCTGTGGATGTCAACGAGCAGCAATCAAGCATGATAAGCACCAATTAGGCAGATTTAAAAGGACTGTGATACTCAGCTCCTTCTAGACATCTTCTGGTGTGTTTACAAGCATGGTGAAGGCAAGAGAATGGTCCCAGAAGACAAGAGAAGAGGTTATTGCTCTTCACAAGAATGGCAATGGATATAAAAAGATTGCGAAGTTGTTAAATATTCCTAGAGACACTATCGGAAATATCATTCGCAAGTTCAAGTTAAAGGGCACAGTGGAAACGTTACCTGGTCGTGGCAGAAAGAAGATCCTGACCGCGACTGCTGTGCGCTACCTGAAGCGTAATGTGGAGAAAAATCCCCGCGTGACTGCTAAGGAACTGAAAAAAGACCTGTCAGATGTGGGCACTGAAGTTTCAGCTCAGACAATAAGGCGCGCACTGCATAACGAAGACCTCCATGCCAGAACTCCCAGGCGCACCCCCTTGCTGACTCCAAAGAACAAGAAAAGTCGACTGCAGTATGCCAAAAGTCATGTGGACAAGCCACAAAGGTTTTGGGACAGTGTACTGTGGTCAGATGAAACTAAATTAGAACTGTTTGGGACAATGGACCAGCGCTATGTTTGGAGGAGGAAGAACCAGGTTTATGAACAAAAGAACACCTTGCCTACTGTGAAGCATGGCGGGGGGTCAATTATGCTTTGGGGCTGTTTTGCTTCTAATGGTACAGGAAAGCTTCAATGTGTGCAGGGTACCATGAATTCCCTTCAGTACCAGGAGATCTTGGAGGAAAATGTGATGGAGTCAGTCACAAACCTGCGGCTTGGGAGACGTTGGACCTTCCAATAGGACAATGATCCGAAGCACACATCCAAGTCCACTAGAGCATGGTTGAACATGAAAGGCTGGAACATTCTAGAGTGGCCATCGCAATCACCAGACTTAAATCCAATTGAGAACCTCTGGTGGGACCTAAAGAAGGCAGTTGCAGTGCGCAAGCCTAAGAATGTGACTGAACTGGAGGCTTTTGCCCATGAAGAATGGGCTAAGATACCCATAGGTCGCTGCAAGACACTTGTGTCAAGCTATGCTTCACGCTTGAAAGCTGTCATAACTGGAAAAGGATGTTGTACTAAGTACTAAAAAATAATGTCACTAGGGGGTTGAATAAAACTGATAATGATGTGAGCACAGTAAAGACATTTGTGGTTATTCCATCATAAATATTATGTTATATTTGTCTAATTTGTAAGTGCCTCTTTGATATAATTGTAAATAAGATGACTGAAATGATCCAAATCAATGTCAAACTGGCCAAAACACTTTATTTCAGTGGGGGTTGAATAAATTTGATCACAACTGTATGTGTGTGAAAAACTCTTCTTAACTGTAAAATTTTATAAATCCAAGCACAGATCCAGACTGACCGATGCCCATCTCCAGTCCATCATCAGAGTGTCCACTGCAAACTCACTTAAAGCAAATGTGGCTCATTTGTGTCAAAAGAAGCACTGTCAAGTTTCTGGTAGCAAGCACTGAGCAAACACTGAATGTATTTGAATGTACAATGTACAAAATGTATTTGAATTACAATATGTGTACATAGTTATTATATGGGGGCGGGTTAGCTCAGTGGTCAGGGCGTTGGGCTGTCAATCTGAAGGTTGGGGGTTCAAATCCCAGGTCCACTGAAGTTACCAGTGTGGGTCCTTGAGCAAGGCCCTTAACCCTCATTGCTCCAGGGATGTTGTGATGAACCCTGTGCTCACCTTGTAAGTCGCTTTGGATAAAAGCGTCCAATAAATGACCCAATTATATAAATAGTTGATTTTCCATTTTCCCGCTGCTTTTTGTTGCAATTCTTTAATCTGGCCCCTCATCGAAAACACAGCCTGGTTAGTGGCCCCCAGGTAATTTGAGTTTGAGACCCCTGCCCTAAGGGCATGAGGTACTGCTACCTACATGTAGGCCATAAGAGATCCACACATATAAAAGCTTTTATGGCCCAGATTTTCCTAAAACACATGTGGTAGAGGTTTGGCAGTGCTACCTTCATGTGAGTGACTGCTGGTTGAAGCATGGTTCTAATCTGGTGCTTATATAACCCACATTCTCCATTTGGGAGCAGACCGAGCAAGTGCCATCAATCCATGTAGCAGATATTAATGCCATTATTAATGTTCTAATATGAGAATTAGAGGGCCAGAGGTTCTACCTCTCACCCCACAGTGTTCCACATCCATTTTCTCTTTGAGTTAGGTACATTTTCTGCACATAGTCCCAGTGTACAAATAACAAACACGGTAATAAACTCACTTACTACAAGATGTAATGTAAAGTATGTATCGATCGAGATGTAGAGGTTTGAATTCATTTTATTAAATGTATCTACAATAATTTATGTCTCTGAACATCTTAATCTTTTCTGTTGTAGGTATCAGACGGTACGTAGTGGCTGCAGTGTGTCTGTCAGTGCTGAGTGTTCTCCTGATGACCATCATCATCACACTGATGTGCGTCGAGTTCTCCATTCACAATGCTGAAATAAACCAGTTCCAGACCAATAACATCAACCTGGAGAAAGAGAGAGACCAGTTAATCCAGGTAATTTAGTGCAGAACAGGTGTAATTAATCCAGGTAATTTAGTGCAGAACAGGTATAATTAATCCAGGTAATTAGTGCGGAACAGGTGTAATCAATCCAGGTAATTAGTGCAGAACAGGTGTAATTAATCCATGTAATTAGTGCAGAACAGGTGTAATTAATCCAGGTAATTAGTGCAAAACAGGTGTAATTAATCCAGGTAATTAGTACAGAACAGGTATAATCAATCCAGGTAATTTGTGCAGAACAGGTGTAATCAATCCAGGTAATTAGTGCAAAACAGGTGTAATTAATCCAGGTAATTAGTGCAGAAAAGGTGTAATTCATCCAGGTAATTTGTGCCGAACAGATGTAATTCATCCAGGTAATTTGTGCAGAACAGGTGTAATTAATCCAGGTAATTAGTGCAAAACAGGTGTAATTAATCCAGGTAATTATTGCTGAACAGGTGCAATTAATCCAGGTAATTAGTGCAGAACAGGTCTGTGAGAGCCAGAAATCCCGCTGTTTTTCTTTTTAGCTGATCAAACACATTTCATTCATCCATCCATCCATCCATCCATCCATTATCTTCCGCTTGTCCGGGGTTCGGGTCGCGGGGGCAGGAACCGAAGTAGGGAGACCCAGACCTCCCTCGCCCCAGCCACCTCCACCAGCTCAACTGGGGGAACCCCGAGGCGTTCCCAGACCAGCTGAGAGATATAATCCCTCCAGCGTGTCCTGGGTCTTCCTCGGGGCCTCCTTCCAGCCGGACTTGCCTGGAACACCTTCCTAGGAAGGCGCCCAGGAGGCATCCTTACCAGATGCCCGAACCACCTCAACTGGCTCCTTTCGATGCGGAGGAGTAGCGGCTCCACTCCGAGTCTCTCCCGGATGACCGAGCTTCTCACCCTATCTCTAAGGGAGAGCCCTGCCACCCTGCGGAGAAAACCCATTTCGGCCGCTTGTATTCGCGATCTTGTTCTTTCGGTCATTACCCAAAGCTCATGACCATAGGTGAGGGTCGGAACGTAGACCGACTGGTAAATCGAGAGCCTTGCCTTGTGGCTCAGCTCCTTCTTTACCACAACAGACCAGTATAGGGTCCGCATCACTGCAGACCCCGCGCTGATCCGTCTGTCAATCTCACGCTCCATCTTACCATCACTCGTGAACAAGACCCCGAGATACTTAAACTCCTCCACTTGAGGCAAGATCTGATCCCTGACCCAGAGAGGACTCTCTACCCTTTTCCGGCTGAGAACCATGGCCTCAGATTTGGAGGTGCTGATTCTCATCCCGGCTGCTTCACACTCGGCTGCAAACCGATCCAGTAAGAGCTGAAGTTCGCAGCCTGATGATGCTAACAGGACCACATCGTCTGCAAACAGCAGCGACGTGATCCTCAGATCACCAAACCGGACACCCTCCATCCCCTGGCTGCGCCTAGAAATTCTGTCAATGTAAATTATGAACAGAACCGGTGACAAAGGACAGCCCTGACGGAGTCCAACCCTCACTGGAAACCAGTCCGACTTACTGCCGGCCATGCGAACCAAGCTCCTGCTTCGCAAATACAGGGACTGAATGGCCCGTAGTAAGGAGCCATGTACCCCATACTCACGAAGCACCTCCCACAGAATATCCCGAGGGACACAGTCGAAAGCCTTCTCCAGATCTACAAAGCACATGTAGACTGGTTGGGCAAACTCCCATGAACCCTCGAGGATCCTGGAGAGAGTGAAGAGCTGGTCCAGTGTTCCACGACCAGGACGAAAACCACACTGCTCCTCCTGGATCCGAGGTTCGACTATCAGTCGGACTCTCTTCTCCAGTACCCCTGCATAGACTTTGCCGGGGAGGCTGAGGAGTGTAATTCCCCTGTAATTGGAACACACCCTCCGGTCCCCCTTTTTAAAAAGAGGCACCACCACCCCCGTCTGCCAGTCCAGAGGCACTGCCCCCGATGACCATGCAATGTTGAAAAGGCGCGTCAGCCAAGACTGCCCCACAACATCCAGAGCTTTGAGGAACTCCGGGCGGATCTCATCCACCCCAGAAGCCCTGCCACCAAGGAGCCCTCTGACTACCTTAGCGACTTCAGCCACAGTGATGGACAAGCCTCCCCCCGGGTCCTCTGACTCTGCCTCCTCTCCGGAGGGCATATTGGTGGGATTGAGAAGGTCCTTGAAGTATTCCTTCCACCGCCTAATGACGTCCCCAGTCGAAGTCAACAGTGCACCCCCTCCACTATATACTGTGTTGGTGGCACACTGCTTTCCCCTCCTGAGTCGCCTGACAGTTTGCCAGAATGTTCTAGGAGCCGACCGAAAGTCACTTTCCAAAGTCTCACCGAACTCCTCCCACACCTGGGTTTTTGCCTCCACGACGCACGAAGCCGCAAATCGCTTGGCCTGTCGGTACCGGTCAGCTGCTTCTGGAGTCCCACAAGCCAACCATGCCTGATAGGACTCCTTCTTCAGCTTGACGGCATCCCTTACACGGGGTGACCACCACCGTGTTTGAGGGTTACCGCCACGACAGGCACCGACTACCTTTCGACCACAGCTCCTGTCCGCCGCCTCAACAACGGAGGAACGGAACATGGCCCATTCAGGCTCAATGTCCCCCACCTCCCCCGGAATGTGGTTGAAGCTCTGACGGAGGTGAGAGTTGAACATCTGTCTGACGGGTTCTTCTGCCAGACGTTCCCAGCAAACCCTCACTATACGTTTAGGTCTGCCTGGTCTGACCGGCATCTTCCCCCGCCATCTGATCCAACTCACCACCAGGTGGTGATCAGTTGACAGCTCAGCTCCTCTCTTCACCTGAGTGTCCAAGACACATGGCCGCAAGTCCAATGACACCACTACAAAGTCGATCATTGAACTGCGGCCTAGGGCATCCTGGCGCCATCCTGGCACCATCCTGGCCCTTATGGACACCCTTGTGCTCGAACATGGTGTTCGTGATGGACAAACCGTGATTTGCACAGAAGTCCAACAACTGAACACCACTCAGGTTCAGATCAGAGAGGCCGTTCCTCCCAATCACACCTCTCCAGGTCTCACTGTCATTGCCCACGTGAGCGTTGAAGTCCCCCAGTAAGACTACAGAGTCTCCAGGGGGAGCACTTTCCAGTACCCCCCCCACAGACTCCAAGAAGGCTGGGTACTCTGAACTGCCGTTCGGCGCAGTCAGAACCCGTTCCCCAACCCGAAGGCGTAGGGAAGCTACCCTCTCGTCCACCGGAGAAAACCCCAACATGCACGCGTCAAGCCGGGGGGCCACGAGAAAGCCCACACCTGCCCGACGCCTCTCACCATGGGTAACTCCAGAAAAGAACAGAGTCCAGCCCCTCTCAAGGAGATTGGACCCAGAACCCAAGCTGTGCGTTGAGGTGAGCCCGACTATATCTAACCGGTATCTCTCAACCTCCTGCACCAGCTCAGGCTCCTTCCCTGCCAGTGAAGTGACGTTCCAAGTTCCGAAAGCCAATTTCAGCAACCGAGGATCGCGACGACCAGGCCCACGCCTCCGGCCACCGCCCGATCCACACTGCACCGAACCCCTATTACTACCCCCCCCCACAGGTGGTGAGCCCATTTGAGGGGGAACCCATGTAACTCCTTCGGGCTGGGCCCGGCCGGACACCATGGGAAAGTGCCCGACCACCAGACACTCGCTGACGAACCCCATCCCCGGGCCTGGCTCCAGGGTGGGGCCCCGATAACCCTATATCGGGCAGGGTACACGTGTTCCTGTTGTTTCTTTTCATAGGGGTTTTTATTGGACCACTCTTTGTCTGGCCTGTCACCTAGGACCAATTTGCCTTGGGAGACCCTGCCAGGGGCTTTTTGCCCCAGACAACATAGCTTCTAGGATCATTCAAGCACGCAAACTCCTCCACCACGGTAAGGTGGTGATCCAAGGAGGAGACATTTCATTCAATAAAATGCAAATTAGGGGGGCTGCACGGTGGCTTAATGGTTTAGCATGTTCTCCTCTCAGCGCTGGGGATTCCCGGTTCGAATCCCAATCTGGCTGGAGTTTCCATGTTCTCCCTGTGTCCGTGTGGATTTCCTCCGGGTTCCCCGGTTTCCTCCCACAGTCCAAAAACGTGGATCAAGGTCAATTGAAAGCTCCAACTTTCCCCATATAAAGTGTGTGTGTGTGAGTGAGTGTGTGCTCAGTGATAGATTGCCCCCCTGTCCTGGGTGTATCTGCCCAGAGCCCGAAACATTCTCCCCTGGATGGGCATGGGGAACCCCCCCACCCCACGACCCTAGTAGAGGATAAAGCAGAAGATACAATGTGATTTTATGGAGTTTTTTTTTTTTTACTACGATAATAAAGACAGACCTCTGTGTTATTTGTAGGCAGGAAAACCGGCAAAATTGGCAGCGTGTAAAATACTTTTAATATTTATAGACGTTCAATAAGAAAGTAAACTCAAATGTTTGTATTCTTTTGGTTTCAGTTACTGGAATTCTACTCAACCTGATAATGCAGAAGGAAATGAGGACTGTGTTGTCCTTCTTGATTACAGAAATGCCTGGAAGAGTCTGGCATGTTCGGAGCAACAAAGGTGTATATGTGAAATACCAATTAAAATGTCATAATGAAGAATATTGACCTGCTCGCTTAAACAGATGTTTCTATCATTTAAATCATGAATTGTGAACCTTCTTCACACGTCCTGGTTGAGGCTTAACTGAGGAATCTATCTTTACTTCTTAGTTACTTTTCTGTGGAAAAGTGTCTCATGGTTGTCTCAGATGTTAAAAACATACGTTTTATTGGGTAACTGCACACACCTGATTGAACAGTCTATGGGAAGAATGCTCTATTGTCTATTCAGTGTGAAGCTGAAATTGTGTTTATAGTTGTCCAAATCTGATGTTTTGATTATTCAGTGTGAGATTTCGGTAACTGTTTAATATTTTTGATTTTGGTGTGTTAAAAAAAAAAAAAAATTAATAAAATCTGATGGGGCTTTTATTTTGAAATTCTACAGGTCTTTGTTTCAGGGTACTTTTATTGTATTATTTCCATATTTTATGGTTCATTTCCTGCTGTATGAGCTTCATTGCTTCATTAACATTTTAATTAATGATGTAGATTAAAGATGTTGTTCTGTTTGTGTAAATTATAAATTAATATGTGTCTGCTGCACTCATCCATTTGTGGATGGCGTAATGTTCGGATTGGCGGTTTAGCCACCAATGGGGACGTGCGCTGTGGGGTTTCCCAGCATGCATTTGAGGGAGAGGATATAAGCGGGGGTCATGGTTTGCATGAGGTGTTGGATGTAAGCTAATTTATCTGAAGTAAACCTGTTGAAATGCAAAAATGGGTTCTTTTACCACAACACACAGAACCACAACACACGGAGCCACGACACACGGAGCCACGACACACGGAGCCACGACACACGGAACCACAACACTCGTGGCTGTAGCTCAAAAAATGGCCGAGTTAGGGCAGTTAAAAAAATCAGCCCCATTCATTCCTATGGGGATTTTTCAAGTTTTAAACTTAATTTTATTAAACACTATAAATTATATGACATGTTCAGTGCAACAATGTGGATATGTGAAAAACATATATTGAAGTAAAGCTGAATTTGATGGTACGCCGTTTAGTCAAAGTTATTATTAAATAATCTAATAAACAAATAGATCAATTAATGACAATGAATTAAATACAGGACCAAATACATAATGCACTATAAATAAAAACAGCAATATAAATACTATATGGCACCTGATGTCAAGTGGACTAGAAAATGGGGGGGGGGTTCCCTATGCATATCCAGGGGAGAACGTTTCGGGCGCTGGGCAGATACACCCAGGACAGGACGCCAATCCATCGCTGGGCACACACTCACAACCCGGAGGAAACCCACGCGGACACGGGCAGAACATGGAAACTCCACCCAGATGGGGATTCAAACCGAGAATCCCCAGCGCTGAGAGTGAACATGCTAACCACTAAGCAACCTCTGGCTCTGGGTAAATTAATTAATAAATAATTTCCATTAATATATATATATATATCCATGTACTATTACTTTATTATTGTATTACTGTAAAGGGGCTTTTTTATTTTGGAATTCCACAGGTCTCTGTTTCAGGGTACTTTTATTATATTATTTACCTATTGTTCATTTCCTGCTGTTTGAGCTTCATTAACATTTTAATTAATGATGTAGATTAGAGATGCTGATGTGATTGTGTGAATTCTAAATTAAAATGTGTTTGCTGACTGTAAGCTTTTAATGATGATGTAGTCCGCAACACTCTCTTAATAAGTCATTACAAATTAAATACCTGTTAATTAAAAAAACAAAAACTTACAGGAAAATGAAATGTTTCTAAATCAAAATAGATGACGTCATCACACCAGTGTTCATAATCACAGTCATAAAAACACCACAACAATTTCAACATGAACATTTAAAGACATCACAAACCGTTCACATGGCAATACCAGTTTTGAGCAGCAGAGGGGGTTTGAGTCTCATTAATAGAAAGCTTTGATGATTAATGAGGCTTCATACAGCTGATTACTGTAGAACTGCAGAACCCAGAACACACTGCGTTCCTGTGGAGAACTTCAGCTTTACACACCGCTGACAGTATAACAGTGCCCTCTAGTGGCGGACTCATCTCATTACACCTCCCTCACCGATAAGAGCACCCCCACCCCCACCTCCTCAGTGCAGCACATCTGTTTAAGAACTGTAGCAGTGAATTAAAGGAACTGAAGGAACCCTGAGAACGTTCCAGTTCCCTCATTAAATAAATAATCCGGAATAATTAATCCATAAAAATTTTAATCAACTTTTTAAAAATCTAATCGGGTTTAAGGTTGAATTCATACAGAACTCTAAAAATAATAAAGCTTCACCAACCTTCGAGTTCTACTGTGGGTTCAGCTCCACTTTCAGCCTCATGTCTGATGTTCTGGTAGAACGAGGACTGGAACGTTTCTTTAGAACAGAGGTTTAAAGACAAACGAGCACAGACTGCCTCCCACCTGTCACCTTTAACCCCTCACACAGCACTCCTACAGCGCCATCTAGTGGCTGAGTGAGCACACAACAATACGGTGTGAGTACCAATAAGTTGTGGGGGATGTTTTTGGGAAAATTTTGAACATATATATATATATATATATATATATATATATATATATATATATATACATATATATCTATCTGAGATCAGACGGTTTGAGGAACAGGTTCCTCATCAGCACAGGTACATAAAGAACCCAAACTGCCCTCCCGATGCTAAGAGTCCTACAGACGGACAGAGAGCCCATTAGAACCAGGTCGGTGCTGCGGGGAATCAGATTAGGAACCAAGATGAACACGACGTACGTGAACGATGGAATATACAGTATATGACTCAAATGCCCGATGATGAGAACCGGATCATTGACGTCCGGAAAATGGAGAACTCAGGTACTCTACACACATATTTTGATTTATTAAATTTAATTATACATAGATGTTTATGCTCTCTATTACCGCTCAGCCAAACTAATTTACACTATTAGTTTGAAATTGTTTCACGATTTTAAAAAAATTACGATCACAAACTCACTTACTACACGATGTAATGTAAAGGTTTTATTGATCGTGACGTAAAGGTTCAATTTAATTCAATTTCATTCATTCATTTATTATCTCCCGCTTTATCCTCTATTAGGGTCGCGGTGGGGTTCCCCATGCCCATCCAGGGGAGAACATCTCGGGTGCTGGGCAGATACACCCAGGACAGGGCGCCAATCCATCGCTGGGCACACACTCACTCACACAGACACACTCTATATGGGGGCAATTTTGAGAATTCAATTGACTTGATCCATGTTTTTGGACTGTGGGAGGAAAACGGAGAACCCGGAGGAAACCCACGCGAAACCCATTCGAACCGGGAATCCCTAGCGCTGAGAGGCGAACGTGCTAACCACTAAGCCACCGTGCCGCCTTAATTCAATTTAATTTCATTAATTTTCAATAATTGGTGTCTCTGAACGTCTGAAATGTCTTTTCTGTTGTAGGTATCAGATGGTACAAAGTGGCTGTGGTGTGTCTGTCAGTGCTGAGTGTTCTCCTGCTGACCGCCATCATCACACTGCTGTGCATTGAGTTCTACAATCACAATGCTGAAATAAAACAGTTACAGACCAATAACACCAACCTGGTGAAAGAGAGGGACCAGTTACAGACCAATAACACCAACCTGGTGAAAGAGAGAGACCAGTTACAGACCAATAACACCAACCTGGTGAAAGAGAGAGACCAGTTACAGACCAATAACACCAACCTGGTGAAAGAGAGAGACCAGTTACAGACCAATAACACCAACCTGGTGAAAGAGAGAGACCAGTTACAGACCAGTAACACCAAGCTGGTGAAAGAGAGAGACCAGTTACAGACCAGTAAGTTATCTATAATGGATTAATCTCTAACTCTTAACGTCAATACCCATATTGTTTATGTAGAGTGCTCCCTCTTGTGTCATTCAGTGCAGCAGCATCAGGTGTATAGGGTTATTATTACAGTATATTATTGTACAGGGTTGGGCAGCTTAGTGTTTGGCATGTTCTCCTCTCAGCGCTGGGGATTCCCGGTTCGAATCCCAATCTGGGTGGAGTTTGCATGTTCTCCCCATGTCCACGAGGGTTTCCTCCGGGTTCTCTGGTTTCCTCTCACAGTCCAAAATCATGGATCAAGGTGAATTGAATTCTCCAAATTGCCCCATACAGAGTGTGTGTGAGTGAGTGTGTCCAGTGATAGATTGCCCCCCTGTCCTGGGTGTATCTGCCCAGCGCCTGAAACGTTCTCCCCTGGATGGGGATGGGCATGGGGACACGTTCCCCCCCTGCGACCCTAATAAAGTGGAAGATAATGGATGGATGGATGGATTGTACAGGGTTATTATTAGAGTTAGAAAAACTAGATATCCTCATGTTTTGGGTCACGAGAGCTGTGTCATCGTTTCCATAAAAGCACCAGCCTTGGCGCCACCAGTGGGCCAGCAGAACACCATCTCAGCAGTAACTCTCATGCGTATTTCATCTGCGGTAGAGCCGCCAAAATCCCCACCAGATGCGAACGGCATGTGGACCATGAAAATGTGCGAATCACTTCCTTATGGTCGTATGTTCATACACACCCGTCTATCTACCTAGCTCTTTCAAGAGATTGGTTCTTCAGCCTGTCCAGTTTTTATTACATCTCCACTGAATCAAAGAGCTGGATGGACAGCAGGACGTTCTGCAAAGAACGTGGAGCCGATCTGGTGATTATAAACAGCAAAGAAGAACAGGTGAGGAAGAGCGCCCATGTCCCAAATCACCTCCTACACTCTACACACTCATTTAGATTCAATAAATACTATTAAAGTGCTCCTTCTGCATTTACAAATAAGTGAGCATGTAGTATGACCTTGGGCATCATGCACCAGCCACATTACAAATTTAATTTAAAGTTATGAGGTCACGGCGGCACGGTGGCTTAGTTGTTGGCATGTTCTCCTTTCAGCGCTAGGTATTCCCGGTTCGAATCCCCATCTGGGTGGAGTTTCCAAAACTCCACCAATCATTAAATACAGTGCGTTTCAGATGTTTACTTCTTAATGGTTTCCAGTTCAGTACAAATCATCCAAAAATATATATATATATATACTTACTGATTAATAACTGCTGCACACTATACTATACTATCGATTTGAACATAAAAGCCATTTTAAGCTACAGCATTCACCTACTATGTAAGCAGGTTGCAGATTTAGACAGAGAGAGAGAGAGACTTTTTGACTTTTAACGACACTTTATTTTACCAATAAGTTATATTTCAAATATAAATCTTTGTATTAACAAATAGATAAATAAATAAATAAATAAATAACTACATTTAGGTAAAAACAGGTGCGAAGCAGAGCTCATCGTCTTTAACTGAGCATACTGCTTCCCCGCAGCACCATACCGATTTAAAAGTGTCTAAATCATTCATACTTTTATAAAAGTTAAAATCAATTAAAATTCTAGATTTGACCAGTCGGCTAAAAATCTTGATTACATCAGCATCTGTTTGTGCAATTTTGTTTTTCCTGCTGATGTAAACCGCCATTTTGCTTTGTCCTAAAATAAAATTCACCAGTTGACACTTGTATTTATGTTTTTTGACATACTTAAAACCCAGGATAAAAACCTGTGGTGTAAAAATCACATTAAGAGCTTTTAAAACAGCACTTAAAATGATAAATAACGGTTGCAGTCTAAAACAGTGTAAAAACGCGTGAAACACCGTTTCTCTCTGGTGACAGAAAGGACACTGGTCATTAAAATCTGGGTTTAAAACAGAAATAAAAGCATTTATAGCAATAATACCGTGGAGGATCCTCCACTGGAGGTCCCCCACCCGCTTGGTTAACGGTGGTTTGTACAATGCTCTCCACTCTGGTCTTACGTCATTCCCAATGCCTAGTGATTCTCTCCATGGTGTGTCAGCTCTGTTCTCCAGTTTTTTCTTATTAAGAACGAGTACACTGGCTCTATAGAGGAGTTTCCCCGTGGCTGAGCTCAGGTCCATGCCTTGTTCCTTGTCGTGGTCCAGTAGGGGCCCCTGGCAGTCCTCCAGCTTAGGGGTGATGGTGGTGTTGGGGAAACGATGCTCCCCTACTGGACTGACCTCCCCTGTTGCACAGCTCTGGAGTAGTGTCTTTTCTCTGGTGGTGAGTGCTGACCTCCACCGCTCTAGGAGCTGGGCGACAACGCGTGTAGACCTCATTCCCATCAGTGCAGCCAGGTCCTCCGCCCGATCTAGACCAGGTCCAGCAGCATTCAGTAGGTGGCGCAGGGTGTAGATTCTGGAGGAGATCAGCGTGCTGTGCAATGAAGGGGAGGCGTTGATGTCCAGCCGAGATCCGAAGATGAGGGGTTCCTCCAAGAGCCAGTGTAAAGGCAGATCACCTTTAAAAGTCATGTTATAAAATCCTAAAATCTTAAAAAGTCCACGATAAAAAACAGGCAAGCTGGTGATGTTCAGTGCATTAATGTTCATAAAAAACAAAGTTCTGTCCAGACCCAGTCCACTCACGGTTTGTAGGATCCTGTATGCCACTGCCCTCCATACAAGATCCTTGGGGCCAAAGAGGAGTCTTTGTAAATACTGCAGTCTGAATGCAGCGGTCCTACTGGCCAGGTGAACCAGTCCTTGTCCTCCGTCATCTTTTGGCAGGTAGAGGACAGCCTGAGGAATCCAGTGCAGTCGGTCCCAGAAGAAATCAACCAGCGTTGCCTGTATCTTGGTTAAAATGTTAGGTGGGGGATCCACACACATTAACTTATTCCATAGAACAGAGGCAGCGAGGTTGTTAATGACTAGTACCCATCCCCGGTATGACATCTGAGGTACTAGCCATGTCCATCTATTTAAACGTCCTTTTACTTTTTCGATAATGTTCTCCCAGTTCTTTTGTTCACACTCGCTGCCTCCTAAGTGTACCCCGAGATACTTAAAACCTCCAGTCCTCCATGACAGTCCATCGGGAAGTGCAGGTCCCCCACCGTTCCAGTCCCCGATTAAAACTGCCTCGCTTTTGGCCCAGTTCACTTTGGCAGATGATAAAACGCTAAAATCCTTTAAAACATGTGTTAAAATGTTCACGTCATTCTGTGAGTTTAAAAACACCACCAGGTCATCTGCATATGCTGACACACACACTGTTGCATTGGTTTGTGGAATACGAAGACCAGAGATTCGATTTCTTAAAATACATAGGAGGGGTTCAATAGCTAACGTGTATAACATCCCGGAGAGCGCGCAACCTTGTCTTATACCGCGCTGTACTTTAAAAGGAGCACATAAACCACCGTTAACCTTCAGTACACTCTCAATGTCACTGTACAGCACCTTTACCATATTAATAAAACCAGGGTTAAAACCGAAGGCCTCCAGAACCTTCCACATGTACTCGTGTTCTACTCTGTCAAATGCTTTTTCTTGGTCTAAAAACACGAGTCCAGTTTTTAAATGTAAAAGTCTGGAGAGCTCTAAAACATCCCGGATTAAAAATATGTTATCGAAAATGGACCTACCGGGCACACAGTACGTCTGGTCAATGTGAACTATCTGCTCCATCACCTTCCCCAGTCTCGAGGCTAACGTTTTTGAGAGCAGCTTACAGTCTGTGCACAGTAATGACACGGGGCGCCAGTTCTTCAGCTCGGTCAGGTCTCCCTTCTTTGGCAGCAGTGTGAGGACGGCTCTCCGGCTGCTCACAGGGAGCTTTCCTTCCCTCACACTCTCCTTTAGGACATCCAGCACGTCCTCACCCAAAACTGCCCATAGTGCCTTATAGAATTCGACAGGGAGACCATCGATGCCAGGAGTTCTGCCACTGTCCATCCCCTGCAGGGCCTCCTGTACCTCTTCCATTGACAGTTCAGCATCTAGTGCTGTGGCAGACTCCTCGCTGATCCTGGCCTGCATCTGCAGAAAGCCCCTCTCTGTGTCCTGTGCCTCGACCCGCTCACTCTCATACAGCTTCGAGAAGAAACTGATTGTCTGCCGGCGTATCTCAGAAGGCTCAGAGTCGAGATCCCCTGATTCATTACGCACGGCATGCATAAACCTTTTCTGTCCATTTTTACACTCTAGACCAAAGAAGAACTTAGAAGGAGCATCTAATTCATTCACGTTTTGGAAACGTGAGCGGACCAGCGCCCCCTGTGCTGTGACACCCAGCAAGTCATTGAAGGAGATCTTTTTTGTTTTTAGATTTTTGATGTACTCTTGATCTCCTGTGGTCTCTGCTAGAGTCTGGAGTTTAGTGATCTCAGACTCTAGCTCTTTTAGAGACCTGGTGATTTCACTAGTGACATTTCGAGTGTACTGCTGGCAGAACATTTTAATCTGTATCTTTGCAATGTCCCACCACTGCTGTAATGATTTAAAAGACGACTTCCGAGTCTTAAAAACCATTCAAAAATAACTAAAACACTCTTTAAAATGAACATCATTTAAAAGCGCTGTATTAAAATGCCAGTATGCACTTTGGGGCTTTACCTGTGCTTTCCTGATCGTGCATTGGACTATACAATGATCTGTAAAACCAACTGGAGATATAAAACAGCGTATAAAAGTAGATAAATGATGTTTAAAACAATAAAATCGATCAAGTCTGGCTAAAGAGAGCGTATTATCTATAGAATGAGCCCATGTATACTGTCTCTGATTACCGTGTATGTCACGCCATACGTCACACAGATCATGGGTCTCAATGAACTCACACAGCCGCCTGCGGGAAGCGTTGTGTGGTTCCATGTGGTTTCTGTCCAGATCGTCAGCAGTGCAGTTAAAATCACCACCCAGCACTAAAATGTCATTAAAATCACATTTCGAAATCACAGTGCTCAGAGAGTTTAAAAACATCATCCTCTCTGCTGCTGCAGTCGGGGCATAAACACAGATAAAAACAAAGGTGTGCTCTTCAAAGCAGGCTTTAACTTTTAGCAGTCTCCCGGGTAAAACCTCCTCCACCGTGTAAGAGCATGGGATAAAATAACTGGTAAAAAGAACACCTACCCCACCACTTGTGGTAGATAGGTGACTTAAAACCGTGAGCCCCTTCCACTCTTTTGCCCAATCTACAGCATTATTAAAATCACTGTGTGTCTCCTGGACAAAAACCACATCCGCTCTCTTCTGTTTTAAAAGTTCATAAAACATAGCTCTCTTCTTACAGTCTCTTGCCCCATTTAAGTTTAAAGTTCCTATCTTAATATCACCCATGTTTAAAAAAAGATAGAGAACTATGACTAAGACTGTAAAAAACATTTTAAAATTAGAGGGGGTTAACCCGAGTCATCGGTGTGGGCTTTGTTCAGTTTGGTCAGTATCTTTTTTAGTCTAAATACCTCGTGTACAGTAAAAGCCCCCTCTCTTCTAAAAAACTTCACATCATGCATGAACTGCTGTGTGTTTTTAAAAGACTCCTCTACCCGTACCCCTTTCTGACCTTTTGTGACTCTCAGGAACTTTTTAATGTCTTCTGCAGTGTACTGGACAGGGAGTTTCTCGTCCTGAGAGCACACAGACCATCCGGAGTCAGACAGAGAGCCATCACTGTCTGAATCTCCAACACTACATGTGGGAACCTCTCTCTTGGCCTGTTTGGTCTCATTTATGCGCCCCCGCTTCTTTCTTTTACCGGGGACTTTAAAAACAAGTTCCTCCACCATTTCAACATCTTCAGTGTCCATGAACTTAGGCATAACAGCATTTACATTTAACTCTTCACTTTGTCCCTGCTTTACCGCCTCGTGCTTTCCCACCCCTGGCTCCACACTGGACTCCTCTATTTGTGGTGCAGGTACAGAACACACCTCGTTTTTCCGTTCATTTTCTGCACCTGCAGTGGACACACCTGCCTTGTCCACCTCACACTCTGGGACAGGAGCCATTTCCTCCACTACTGAACATGCAGCAGCCACAGGGGGAACGACTACCGCAGGTCCAGCAGTGTCAGATCCGGGCATCTGTTCAGGGTTTTCTGGTTCTCTGGGGTTGGGTTCTGCACTTTTTGGACAATCTCGAATGAGATGTCCAATCTGTCCACACCTGAAACACTTTATCTCTGTGTTTGAGCTCACATATATGTCATAGTCAAAATTATCAACTTTAAACTTGATAGACAGTTCGAGCTCCTCCCTGTCCTTTAACACCATGTACACCACTCTCCTGTACGAGATCATATGCTTCATCTTTTGGCTCATAACAAACTTTTTAATCGGGGACACCACTTTTCCGAACCGGGAGAGTTCCTGAACAATAAGCTCGTTTTTGAGAAACGGGGGCACGTTGGACAGAATAATCTTTTTTGAAGGGGTACTTAAAGGTAGGACCGGAGTCAGCTGACCATTTAAAACGATCCCCTTTTGAATCAGATCGTTCGCGATTTCGATCGTTTTAGCGAAAATCACGACCGATCTGTTCACCCGGGACGCCGCGAGCAGATTGCCGCGTCCCACCACCTCCTCCGCCGCCAGACAACAGTCCTCCACACCCGCTCTGCAATCCACCTTGATCGCATGACGGCGGGTGAGAGCCTCGTACACGGCGTCGCTGTACGGAGCCGCCATGCTTCAGCCCACACGCTGAAAGCAGACGCTCCACAGCCTTAAACCCGCCTTACTCCTTCACAACACACACAAAAACACTAACACACACTAATAAACACAATCACAGCGTAAACTGCTTTAAAACGCAACAAAACACTCAGAAAAAACTCAGCAAACAAACGCCGAGCGCTCTCGCACCACGCTCCGCTCCACCGCTCAACGCTGCGCATGCGCAGAGAGAGAGAGAGAGAGAGAGAGAGAGAGAGAGAGAGAGAGAGAGATAACTTCTCTTTACAGGATTTCTTGTCTCAGATAGCTCAGTACTATATATATTGGATTGGTCTCACTGATGTAGAGACTGAAGGTGTCTGGAAATGGGTGGATGGCATGAAACTGACCACCAGGTATGTACACATATATATATACACATACACACACACACACACACACCAGTGGCGGCTGGTCCATAGGGGGCGCCTCCTTTAAAATTGTTCAGATATTAAATTGAATTCATTATGAACTGCAAAATAGTTCATAATAAATGTGTCTAATAGATTAATTAAATACATATAATTGCTCCCATTGTGCACACTTCCTGTGGGCGCGGCGCAAATCTAATGTATGTGGGCAGACCAACTTTGGGCAAGCATGTGACGTGAGGCTGATTGGTTATTTTAGGTTTTTCCAAGCAGACACACCCAGTGCGTCAGTCTTGGTAGTGTGTTACGACTAGGAATGGTGTGATTGGACGATTCCCGAATCGACTCATTAACTTGGGTGCGGTTCATTAGTTGGACTCACCCTTAACATTAACATCTCAGGTTTTTTTAAACACCAGCCGCCACTGATATATACACAGTATATAAATATCACTTATATGCAAACTCGAATGTTCCCTCTTTTTTGTTGTAGTTACTGGTTTGATGGAGAACCAAATAACTACATGAATAAAAGTGAGGACTGTGTTGAGATTAAAGCTACCGTAAAGAGCTGGAATGACCGACCATGTGCAGAGCAACAAATGTGGATCTGCGAAAAACTCATTTACCAGTAAAGCTGAATTCTACAGGGGGCTATTTAGACGAGTTATTATAAAATAATAAAGAAATAAATCAATTAACATGACTTTGAACCAAATACATAATGCAATGTTTATATATGAACATAACTGTATATTAATTTCATTAATGTAGTTATAAATTCCATTAATATATCTTAATATATGTATATTACTACTTTGGCAGCACGGTGGCTTAGTGGTTTAGCATGTGCTCCTCTCATTGCTGGGGATTCGTGGTTCGAATCCCCATCTGGGTGGAGTTTGCATGTTCTCGCGTCTACGTGGGTTTCCTCCGGGTTCTCCGGTTCCCTCACACAGTCCAAAAACATGGATCAAGGTGAATTGAATTCTCCAAATTGCCCCATATAGAGTTTGTGTGTGTGTGTGTGTGTGTGTGAGTGAGTGACTGTGTGCCTAGTGATAGATTGCCCCCCTGTCCTGGGTGTATCTGCCCAGCGCCCGATACGGATGCCCTGGATGGGCATGGGGTAACCCCCTTCGACCCTAGTAGAGGATAAAGCGAAAGACGACACGGCGGTATGGACCTCACGGTTTAGTATGGTTTGGTACAGTATGGAAAAAGGGGGGGGGGGGGGGGTTCTAGAGCATCAGATTTTTTTAATTGTCGAGCACCTTAATTAAATGCTTGAAACCAGGGTCCTCCACTTCAGCAGATGAAATATATATATATATATATATATATATATATATATATATATATATATATATATATATATATATATATATATATATATATATAAATAATAATCCATCCATCCCTCCATTATCTTCCGCTTTATTCTCTATCAGGGTTGCAGGGGGACGGGGGGTAGGGGGGTTCCCCATGCCCATCCATTCCCATTCGGTCTTCCTCTAAAGGCTGGAATGATACATCACGTTCAATGCAACAAATGTGGATATGTGAAAAACATATATTGAAGTAAAGCTGAATTTGACGGGAAGCTATTTATTCAAAAGTTATTATTAAATAATCTAAATCAACAAATAGATCAAATAATATGACTATGAATAAACAAAAAAAAGTACTATAAATACTATAAAGACAACATACAGATGTGGGTCACGACTGGTTGTGAGGTGGCTCCGATGTTAAGTGGACCAGAAGAAGAACACAGGAGAAAACCATTTAGCTATCTGGGTGTAAATTAATAAATAAATAAATTCCATTAATTTTATATATTATATATATATATATATATATATATATATATATATATATATATATATATATATATATATATATATATATATATACACACACATACACTATTACTTTATTATTGTATTACTGTAAAGGGGCTTTTATTTTGAAATTTTATAGGTCTCTGTTTCAGGGTACTTTTATTGTATTATTTAGCTATTGTTCATTTCCTGCTGTTTGACCTTCATTAAAATTTTAATATGTAGATTAGAGATGCTGATGTGATTGTGTGAATTCTAAATTAAAATGTGTGTTTGCTGACTGTAAGCTTTTAATGAAGATGTAGTCCGCAACACTCTCTTAATAAGTTATCACAAATTAAATACCAATATCAAAATAGATGACGTCATCACACCAGTGTTCATAATCACAGTCATAAAAACACCACAACAATTTCAACATAAACATTTAAAGACCATCACAAACCGTTCACATGGCAATACCAGTTTTGACCAGCAGAGGGGGTTTGAGTCTCATTAATAGAAAGCTTTGATAATTAATGAGGCTTCATACAGCTCATTACTGTAGAACTGCAGAACCCAGAACACACTTCAGCTTCACACACCGCTGACAGTATAACAGTGCCCTCTAGTGGCGGACTCATCTCATTACACCACCCTTCATCGATAAGAACACCCCCCCCCCCCTCCCTCAGTGCAGCACATCTGTTTAAGAACTGTAGCAGTGAATTAAAGGAACTGAAGGAACACTGAGAACGTTCCAGTTCCCTCATTAAATAAATAATCAGGAATAATTAATCAATAAAAATTTAAATCGACTTTTTAAAAATCTAATCGGGTTTAAGGTTGAATTCATACAGAACTCTAAAAATAATAAAGCTTCACCAACCTTCGAGTTCCACTGTGGGTTCAGCTCCACTTTCAGCCTCATGTCTGATGTTCTGGTAGAACGAGGACTGGAATTTTTCTTTAGAACAGAGTTTTAAAGACAAACGAGCACAGACTGCCTCCCACCTGTCACCTTTAACCCTCACACAGCACTCCTACAGCGCCATCTAGTGGCTGAGTGAGCACACAACAATACGGTGTGAGTACCAATAAGTTGTGGGGGATGTTTTTGGGAAAATTTTGAACATTATATTTATATATACTGTATATATATATATATATATATATATATATATATATATATATATATATGTATATATGCACACAGTATATATATCCATTCATTCATTCATTATCTTCCGCTTTGTCCTATATTAGGGTCGTGGGGGTTCCCCATGCCCATCCAGGGGAGAACGTTTCGGGCGATGGGCAGACACACCCAGGACAGGGCGCCAATCTATCGCTGGGCACACACTCATACAGACACGCACACACTATATGGGGCAATTTGGAGAACTCAATTGACTTGATACGTGTTTTTGGACTGTGGGAGGAAACCAGAGAACCTGGAGGAAACCACGCGGACACGGGGAGAACATGGAAACTCCACCCAGATGGGGATTCGACCCGGGAATCCCTAGCGCTGAGAGGAGAACATGCTAACCACTAATTAATAAAAAAAAATATATATATAAAATTATTATTATTATTATTTGGTGTGGCATGGGGGCTTGGTGGTTTAGCATGTTATCCTCTCAGCACTAGGGATTCCCGGTTCGAATCCCCATCTGGGTGGAGTTTCCATGTTCTCCCCGTGTCCGCGTGGGTTTCCTCCAGGTTCTCCGGTTTCCTCCCACAGTCCAAAAACATGGATCAAGGTCAATTGAATTCTCCAAATTGCCCCATATAGAGTGTATCTGTGTGAGTGAGTGTGTGTCCTAATACAGGATAAAGCAGAAGATAATGGATGGATGGACAAATCATGGAACCGGGTGTCTGTTGATGATTGAGGATTAATTTTTGCCGTAACTGAAGAACTCTGCAGCTGCTTTGGTTTTAACAACTAGACCATGACACTTCCTTCTTATTTAAATAGATTTAAACGGATTAATTAACATCAAACCAAACTCTAGAACCACGATTATCCAGGTTTTATCAGAGCGGGGTTTAGTGGAGGGGTGACGGCTGTACAGAGTGGGGTTCTCAGTCCAGGTTTATATGAGGAGACATCTCAGCCCATTGGTTGTTCTATTGGTAACACACTGGTAACTTTAGTTGACTTGAGATTTGAACCCACAACCTTCAGATTGGCAGCCCAGCACCCAAACCACTCAGCTACCACACCCTCATGATCAACTTAGTTGGGGTCAAAGGGATGGTTCAGCACCCTGGACAATGGGGGTGAAGGGTCTTGCATAAGGACCCACATTGGTAACTTTAGTGGACTTGAGATTTGAACCCACAACCTTGTGATTGGCAGCCCAACACCCGAACCACTCAGCTGTCACACCCCCATTATCAATTTGTTTGGGGGTCAAATTGTTTGTACAGAACCCTGGAGCAATGAGGGTTAAGGGTATTTCTCAAAGACCCACATTGGTAACTTTAGTTGACTTGGGATTTGAACCTACAGCCTTCTGATTGACAGCCCAACACCCGAACCACTGAGCTACCACGGTTGGACCGGTGTTCTTAGGGTTCTACTCATCTTTCTTCTTCCTTCAAAGATGCCAAGTGAAGTTCAAAGCTTTATTTTGGTCTCATCTGACCACATGACCCTCTGCCACGCCTCCTCAGGATCATCCAGAACTTCAAACGGTTCTGGATAGTTCTGTGAGAACCAGAACCTCTTGCTGGTTGGTGATTAAATACATATTGCACGCAATAAAATACAAATAAATTAATTAAAAACCATGCAGTGCATTTTTTAAGGTTATTTTAATACTTAATGCTTAATTAAATAAAATTTAATACTTGTGTAACGATTTCATCAGATTGGTTGTATTTCGTTCTATTTAACGCACATTCAGAAACATGGAACAGAAACATAGAACGTAGAATCCTTTGATGTTTGAGGAATAATTCAAAAACCTCTTCCCTCTTATTTAAATAGATTCTAACGGACTAATTTACATCAAACCAAACTTCAAAACGCCGACTGTCCAGGTTTTTATCAGAGCGCCGTATAGACAGATCTGATTGGCCCGTCACCTAAAATTAAATTCAGTAAAATCGGATCTTCTCAGAATTCCAGCTGAACCCTCAATCCATCACGACCTGACCTTCAGAACCGACGGTTCCACCATCTCTCCACCCGTTACATCATGGACTCCCATCTTTTCCAGTGTTTAGCATGTTCTCCTCTCAGCGCTGGGGATTCCTGGTTCGAATCCCAATCTGGGTGGAGTTTGCATGTTCTCCCTGTGTCCACGTGGGTTTCCTCCGGTTTTCTCCCACAGGCCAAAAACATAGATCAAGGTCAATTAAATTCTCCAAATTGCCCCATATAGAGTGTGTTTGTGTGAGTGAGTGTGTGTTCAGTGATAGTTTGGCATCCTGTCCTGAGTGTATCTGCCAGCACCCAAAACATTCTACCCTGGATGTGCATGGGGAACTTCCCCCCCGTGACCCTAGTAGAGAATAAAGCAGAAGACAATGGATGGATGGATCATTGGGATGCTCAAAGCCTGAGACATGTTTTTTTAAAACTAAACCCACTTTAAACTCCTCCACAACGTGACCTCTGACCTGTCCGCTGAGGCCTTCGCAGAGGATTTATACTAGGGCTGCAACAACGAATCGATAAAATCGATAAAAATCGATTATCCAAAGTATCGATAATGAATTTCCATTATCGATTCGTTGGGTCGCGCGATTTCCGCGTTACTCGCGATGTCGCAACCACTTACGTCACCTGTAGCGCTTCAATAACGCTGGAAAAAAATAGCGGGTTAAACAGAACGAGGCGGAGTCTGCAAAACAAGTCGATAAATCTACAAATGAAACACAGCCAACGCAGAAACTAAAGAACGTGGAACATGCAGCTCTGCGAACATGCGCAGCAGCACGGTGATGACACACCTCCTGAAATAAACACTGATGAGGATGAAGCTGAACAGCAGATAAATCACTACAACATCCCGAGCTTCTTTAGTTCTGAAGTAAATCGTAACACTGTGAGACCGGCAGAGCAGCGTCATGCTGTATTTGGTTGTTAACTGGATAATAACAGCGATAGAGAACGTGTCTTAACGTCCGTTTTACGAATACCCGTGCGTACGTATGTCACGTCCTGTCCCGGGCGTCCCGGTTTATTTTGTTAAAGTGAGTACATGTCCTGGTTTTTAGCGGATCAATAGCAGCACGGGGGATTGACGCGCACTTTTACGTGGCTTTAAATGTCCCGACACTGGGAGACTGCGCGCGGTGGCGCGCGGCGGCGCCCCCCCCCCCCCCCCCCCCCCCCCCCATGCCCCCCGCGCCCCCCGCGCCCCCCGCTTTCAGACCGCGTTGAGACAAATAGGGGAAGCCTTGTACACAGTGTGCAAAGCAGCCATATGTCCCGGTGTGCAATTAACATTTCACACAAGAGGTATTTTTTTTGTTAACTGGCTAATTTGTTAATTT
Source organism: Corydoras sp. C115 (assembly GCA_019802505.1). Classification (NCBI taxonomy): domain Eukaryota; kingdom Metazoa; phylum Chordata; class Actinopteri; order Siluriformes; family Callichthyidae; genus Corydoras; species Corydoras sp. C115. The sequence goes on along the minus strand of JAFMOC010001065.1, from coordinate 1,125 downwards.
ATTTTTTTTCAATAGCTGATTTTTAATTAGTTCATTTGTTAATTATTTTTTTCCAATAGGCTACAGAACAGACAATATTTAGTTCATTACTGAAGGCAACTGAGTATCATGTGTTGTTTGGAGTTGACTTTTGTCTTTAAGTGAGGGATGTTTAGATGATACATTATTTCTTTCATTGTGCTTTTCATTAATTACAGGAAATTATAACTTAAACATTTTGAATAAAATTACTATATATAATACTATACTATAGAATAATTTTACTGAAAAACATACATATTTGGATAAAAGTGTCTGCTAAATGATTAAATGTAAATGTAAAGACATGGAATTTTTTTATTTATTTATCCGATAAACCTGGACGGACAGCAGGACGTTCTGCAAAGATCGCGGAGCCGATCTGGTGATTGTGAACAGCAAACAAGAACAGGTGAGGAAGAGCAGCTGTGTCCCAAATCACCTCCTACACTCTACACACTCATTTATATTCAATAAATACTGTTAAACTGCTAACAACATGCTTCTGGATTGATAAATAAGTGAGCATGTAGTAAATCACATGCCTTCGGACATCATGCATCAGCCACATTACAAACTTCATTTGTTTAATTTAATGAGGTCACAGTGGCTTAGTGTTTAGCATGTTCTCCTCTCAGCAGTAGGGATTCCCGGTTGGAATCCCCATCTGGGTGGAATTTGCATGTCCTCCCCGTGTCTGCGTGGGTTTCCTCCGGGTTCTCCGGTTTCCTCCCACAGTCCAATAACATGGATCAAGGTCAATTGAATTCTCCAAATTGCCCCATATAGAGTGTGTGTGTCAGTGAGTGTTTTCAGTGATAGATTGCCCCCCTGCCTCCCCGACCCTAGTTAAGAAGATATTGGATGGGTGGGTATGAGGTCACAGATGCCCCACCCACCCCACAGTACAAAATTCCACCAATCATTAAATACAGTGTGTTTCAGATGTTTAATTCTTAATGGTTTCCAGTTCAGTACAAATCATCCAAAAAATATTAACTAACTGATTAATAACTGCTGCACACTAGACATGCTATAGTACACTATACTATATATTTGAACATAAAGGCCATTTTAAGCTACAGCATTCGCCTACTATGTAAGCAG
>JAFMOC010001062.1:0-44810 GCA_019802505.1 Corydoras sp. C115 | reverse complement strand
ATAACCATGAGGGGTGGAACATGAGTGGTACTCACCGCGCTGACAGTAGAACGGTCTTAAACCGGTGCATTGTGCATCAACCGCCTGACTGCCAATGAAATAACCGCAGTTGCATCCCCCGCCTTGAGGACTCCCAACCGCCCAGGGAACAGAGGAGAAGTTGGTTTGGTCAGACCACTTCCAAGAGTACCGGCTCAGTCCCAGCCAGTATACGTACATGTTGGAGATAAGTCCATTTACAATGGCGTACTCTGTTGCGTTTCGGGTCATGGCCAGGTCGGTGTGCATGAGGGTGCAGTACGCCTAAGCTTCGGCCCACGACATTGCCACGTTGTAGACAATGTAGCTGTCATTTCCCGTCAGAGTCTCTGTGAGAAGAGACGAGAGGTGGTCAGTCTGAGAATGTCCACCTACAGAACCAACCTGCTTTCATTCATCTTCATTTCAGGATTATTACACATTCAGACACTTCCAGACTTCACAATGATTAAAGGAGTGTGTTATGGGATCTGTTTTACGGGCGGCACGGTGGATCAGTTAGAATGTTCTCCTCTCAGCACTGGGATCCAGGTTCGAATCACAATCTGGGTGGAGTTTCCATGTTCTCTGTGTGGGTTTTCTCCGGGTTCTCTGATTTCCTCCCACAGTCCAAAAACATGGATCAAGGTTAATTGAATTCTCCAAATTGCCCCATACAGAGTGTGTTTGTGTGTGCCTGTGTAAGTGTGTGTCCAGTGATAGATTGGCGTCCTGTCCTGGGTTAATCTGCGTTAGTTAATCTGGCACTATGGCTTAGTGGTTAGCATGTTCTCCTCTTAGCGCTGGGGATCCAGGTTCGAATCCCAATCTGGGTGGAGTTTCCATGTTCTTCCCGTGTCTGCATGGGTTTCCTCCGGATTCTCCGGTTTCCTCTCCAGAGTCCAAAAAAAAATCTCCAAATTGCCCCATATAGAGTGTGTGTGTGTCTGTGTGAGTGAGTGTGTGCCCATTGATAGATTGGCGCACTGAGAAAATGTTCTCCCCTGGATGGGCATGGGGAATCCCCCCCAACCCTAGTTAGGGGATAGAGGATGAAGTTAGAGGATAAAGTGGTTAGTGGTTAAGATAATGGATGGATGGATGAATGAGATTTTACAGATATTTGTTACAGATATTTTATTTTAAAAGTGATATGTATAACTAGAGCTCAGTGCTCAGTATTTATTTTGAGGAATGAGGGATTGATTGATGTTCTGTAGACTCTGGACATCCAGGTGTTTACTCACCATCAAAACACACAAGGTAAAGCATACTACTGCAAGGATAATCAACCCAGCCGACTGTTTTAATCCCACCACACTCTTCATGGCCTCCCAGGTTACTGGGCTCACCTGACTGCCACAATGTGAAAGTTACCGGTTCCAAGTTAATGTTCCAGTGCCAACTGTTGATGTCAAGGTAGAGCCCAGTCCAAGCACTCTGATTAAACTTCTGCATCTGAGCTACGTTCAGCATTTTGTTGACGTCATCAGCGCTTTGGACGGTGGCCAGGTCGTCGTACGAGGTTCTGCAGTAAGTCTGAGCATCGTTCCATGTTTTGTACTGATTTATTAAATAAAATTTATAGGGGACTGGCAGAACTAAAGAAACGGTTCCTGTAAACAAGAGATTTGAGAGTAAGAGTCAGTGTTACGTCCTGAAAACAGGCTCTGCAAAGGGTTTTATTCTTTATATTTAATATATTTATAAAGAGCTGGTTAGCCTGGACCCACCATCCCCCACCACCCTCTCGGTCACTGTCATTACAATGAGTTATCTATCTGCGATGCCGCGGCTCTTTATACTGCATTTATGCATCACAGATGTTTTTATAGATATAAATTTGTTAGTGTGGGCAGCACGGGGGCTTCCCAGTTCGAATTCCCATCTGGGTGGAGTTTCCATGTTCTCCCCGTGTCTGCGTGGGTTTCCTCTGGGTTCTCCAGTTTCCTCCCACTGTCCAAAAACATGGATCAAGTCAATTGAGTTCTTCAAAGTGTGTATGTGTGTGTGTCTGTGTGAGTGAGTGTGTGCCCAGCGATAGATTGGCGCCCTGTCCTGGGTGTATCTGCCCAGAGCACAAAACCTTCTCCTCTGGATGAGCATCGGCAACCCCCCGTGACCCTAATATAGGATAAAGCGGAAGATAATGGATGGATGCATGGCTAAATTAGTTAGTGACGGGTGGATTCATTCAGACGGATCATTACTGAAGGCCCAGGATGTAGACCGTCAACAATGTGAGCCACTTTCACGTTACTCAGGAGTTATGACATGAATTACGGAACATCCGGACCACCCGTTAGGATCTGAACAACGGTTCTCTTACACAAACTAAAGTACATAATCTAAAATAACTTAAAGGAGAATCACTTATAGATCCCAGAAAAATCTGGACAGATTTAAGAATGTCGTAGAACATGGATTATGTAAGAACATACAGGGTTGGGTACAGATGAAATGTGCAACCTGATTAATTAACCATCATCTACACTATGCTTTACACTACATGATCATTTATACTAACACACTGAATGAGAACATATTAACAACCGCAACAAAACCATTACAGAACTGAACCACACAGAAGTCACTCACCAATGAGAACCAGGAAAACCAGGAGAACCATCAGAACATTCATCCCCGTCATTCTGCTAACGAACTAGAATAAAGAACAACGTGGGTAAAGCAGTAACCTTCCTCGAACATTTATAAAACTCACTAAGATCCGAGTGGATACACAATCAAAGAACCAAAGAACATCCCAGAATAAACGGAGAACATCTTGATAATAAATCTTTTAATAAAATCATCTATAAATAAATCCAGAACTGACGCTGAGACGAACTGTTCAGATCTGAGCTGATTGATGGACATACCTGTGCGGATAAGCCTAGCGTTCTCTGAGAGTTTCTGCACTAACGCAGTCTAAACTGAACCTATTTGTAAAACAGATCTGCTTTCCATGATGACTTAATCAAATCAGCAGACGTTTATTCAAATCTAAACCTTTTCACACTCTGGTTTGGAGGCAGAGACAATTCAATTCAATTCAATTGACCTTGATACATGTTTTGGACTGTGGGAGCAAACCGAAGAACCCGGAGAAAACCCACGTAGATAAGGGGAGAACATGCAAACTCCGCCCAGCTTGGAATTCGACCCGGAAATCCTCAGTGCTAAGCCAAGGTGCCACCCACCACCATACACCAAATACAGTGTAATAAGTCATAAATATTATATACACACACACATGGAGAACATTCAAACCCCACACAAAGGATCCTATCCTCTTACCCAAAACTGCATCTAGAACCTTTTGCTTTAGGTAATATTGTAACCTCTTAGTGTGCTTATTCTGTTCTCTACAGAATTTATTATATCATATTTTAAACATTTCTGGATCAATGAAGCTTAAGAACCAGAGAACGTTTCTGAAGGCGGGATAGGACCGAACAGAACAGGGTACTACAGGACATGACTGGACCGGTGTTTGGGTTCCTGATGTTCAGTTCTGGTGAGCAGTGTTAAACAGACACAGTGTGCATGATGTGTAATGAGACCTGAGTACGGAGGTTGCTCGGGGTTACAGGTGAAATCACAGGACAGGTGACATTCTGCAGCGTCTGTGCGTATGGCAAGACATTTTAACATTTAATATGTCAGGCTAACTAGTAACAGGTTTACTTTTCACTAGTCGAAATTACATTTCACAGAAATGTCACATTGTAAGAAATCGGGGTTCTGTCTCTGTCTCTCTCTCTCAGCCCCGCCTTCTAGTTCCGCTTTCGCTCCGTCACCAGGTGCGGCTGATTATTCTGATGGGTTGGTTATCTGTATTTGAACTCTGTTTTCAGGCTGGACGGCGCGAAGTATTGTCCCTGGTTTCGACTAAACATACCAAGCGTTTTTGCTGTTATTCTACGATCTTTCTCTGTCCGCTTCTGTGTGTGGTGTATCTTGTCTGGGTGAGTGCGCGTTTGTTTGGTTTAGCGTTTAGCGTCCGTGTACTCACTTCCGTGTTTAGCGTAGCGTGTGTGTGTGTGCATGAGTGAACGTCTGTGTGCGTTTGTTGTCGCTCCCATAGTTATTTCCCCTGTCCCTAACTTTCAGTGTCCCGGGAGCATTATTATTTATTGTTCGTTCGCACCGGTGGTTCGGCTTCGGCCGGTTGGGGCGGAGTTTGCGCTCACCCTAGCCCGCTCCGCTGGCGCGTCACCACCTGTGTGTGTCAGTGTGTCAGTGTTCACTCTGTACTAACTGTGTACTAACTTTTCATATCTGTTTACTAACTCTCTGTCTATCGGTGAACTACCATCTTCTCATCCATTGTATATTAACACTCTTGCTGTCTCCCCTCCCTGTGTTTGTTACAGGTTCGTTCTCGTCTGCTCGACAGCCCGTCCAGTTCACCGATCCTCTCTCTCTATCACATTCATCTCTGTTGCTTCCTTCTGTGTGTGTTTTTGCACTCTCCTTTTCACGCTATCCTGTTCTTCCTTAGAGTTTGTTATTTTGCCTACTAAAGGCCCTCTCACTAGTTTATCTTCCTCTTCTTCACGCATAGCCAGTGTAGGGTTCTCTTACTACAGTGTTTCCCTTATCTATCTGAACCCCTGTTTGTTATTTTGTTCGTTTGCTCGGTGTTGTGCTCTGCCCAGGATCTTGTTACAGGTGCCACTCGAAACCAGCTCGTCCCTGCTCCTCCCGCATTACCCTGCCTCTCCCTTGCTTATTAATAAAAACCCGTTGTTCTGCATATACGTTTCCTGACTGCTCTCTCAGTACCGTTTGTGACACACATTAAGATATCTATAATATAATTTTTACGTTACAATACATATTTTTACATGTAGAAATGACATTTTAACTAGTGAAAATTTGGCTTACAGATATCATTAATTTAATTGTTGATATCTGAAATTCTCTTGTAACTAGTAAGAATAACAATTTCAGATATCTACAATTGCATTTCCACATGTTGAAATGAAATTGTTACTAGTAAAAATGTCGTGTTCTATTTTAGATATCAACAATTACCATTTCGGATATGTGCTCTCATTTGCATGTTCATTTCGGATATGTGGGCGTGCCACAAAGCCATTGGTCGGCTTTTGTCCTCATTTGCATACCGTCATTTCGGATATGTGGGCGTGCCACAAAGCAATTGGGTGGATTTTACAATAATGTTTTTTCAGAATAAAGGTGTAACATGGTGGAGCAAGTGGTCACAAAAATACAGCGGAAATGTCTCGCAATTGAACGCCCATATAGGCAAGGTATATGCGGTCAAAGGGAACTACGCGCAATAGATGCCGCGATTATTAATGCAGACAGAATTGCTGACCAACTTTCTACAGAGACAGCAAATGAATTAAAAGACAGATCAGAGAAATCAGAGAAATTATTTTATATTCACAACAACATTCCCCAATGACCTTCTCTGCTCATCGAATTCGTTCAGTTAAGTTTTTGATTCAGGGGTCAAAAACTTTTGTGTTGAAAACAGCATGTAGTGTAGTAATTCCTGCAAACGTTATTTTTAATGGACTTTATTTTACTTTAAAATGTTTTATTGTAAAACTTATATAAAATATATATAAAACATGTTGTGTATGTTTTTAGGAGGCTGTGGCAGCTATACCAACCTTTGATATTTCATTTTAGCAAATAGAGTTTCTCCTGAGACAAGAATACACAATTAGGCAAATAACTGGCATGTTTGGTTGCTACTCATCCTATTTATATAAAAAAAAAAACAAAGCTGCTTGGAGTGTCTGTGCGGAGACACTTGCCGGTAAGGGATGAAGAACTTATCCTAAAATTTACAAGACTTCATGGTCTTTATCCTAATACAGAATTTATTGTGTTTCTATGAAATATAAAAAGTTTGTTTTACTGCAATCTAATTAGCCTAAAAAATCTTTGGTTTATTTTGTAGATGATGAGAGGTTTTCTGTGTGCTGAAGGGCTGTTGGTTCCACAGCGTAGAGTACGAGACATGTTGACTCAGATAAATCCTGCTGAGCAGTGCTGTGACCAGAAGAGTGTACCATGTTTCACATCCCAACAGCTTATGGCATGTAGATGGAAATATGCACCTTATAAGGTATTTGGCATGTATGTTGTATTGCAGACAAACTGAATAGTTTTAATTAAATAATCAATGTTAAAATAATGCAATTTGACATAAAATCCAACTGCATCAATCTGTTACATTGACAATAAATTCTATGTTACTTTTCTATCACAAGGTGGGGTTTGGTAATCCATGGAGCCATTGATGGAAGCTCTTGTCTTATTACTTATTTGAATTGCAACACAAACAATTGCGCCTCAACAGTGTTTACACAGTTTGGGAAAGCTACATGGGTATATGGCCTTCCTTCCAGAGTCAGATCAGACTATGGAGGAGAGAATTCGCAAATTGCATTGTTCATGAATCTTGTTCAAGGTGTGGAGAGGAGGAGTCATATCACAGGAGAGTCTGTCCATAACCAATGAATAGAACGGCTTTGGAGAGATGTGTTTTTGCATGTTCTACAGCCTTTCTATGATACATTCTACAATCTTGAGAACTCTGAACTTCTTGATCCCAAGGACGACATCCACAAAGTATCATTGCATGTTGTCTTTCTGCCAGAAATTCTGAAAAGATTAGACCATTTTAGAGAAGCCTGGAATAATCACAGTCTCCGAACAGAAAACAACAGAATACCTGTCCAAATTTGGATTGCAGGAATGCTAAGCAATATAGAGATGGACTGCACAGCCATTAACAATGTGTTTGGTGAGGATTGTGGAAGCGCTTTGGGCACATCATGGGATCGAGACTTACCAACTCTGGATGATGACCATTTCCCAGCTGTAGTTGTGGAAGAACCCAGAATCCAACTCACGCCACAGCAACAGCAAGTGGTAATACAGGCAATTGACGACATTTCAGACATCAAACATAAATATCAGACTTGTTGCATAGAGATTGCCAATATGTTTGTGAGGCCTGAAAGTAATAGTTTTTAATCAGTATAGCCCAATCAGTATATCAGACCAACATTTAATGGACTGGTGTTGACTCTGCTACATGATTGAAGTAATATGATTTAATGTATTCTGCTAAATACAAGTAGAAAGGTAAAAATGTGTGATGTTTATTTGCTTGGAAAATATTCTGCTTTCAGTGAATATTTTTTGGATCTCTTTGATAAGCAAAATGTGTTAATTACAGTAATAATAACATATAATTAAAAAAATAATTATATCAGTATCATAAATGTTTGTTTTTCAAATATCAGTAAAAATCTTTAAAAAAAATGCAGTTATTGGTTGGGCTATAATAGTATTGAAATCTTATGTTTTGTTTCAGCATTGACATTCACTGACAAAATGTACTGGGAAAAAGCTTTTTTTTAAACAATATGGCATACTATATACATTTTTTATAACTAACCTTCAGTTTTACATTAATTTACCAAACATACAGTATATTAAACATTATGCTAGGCCAAAGCATGGAGCCTGCAAGATTCCTTCAGTCATACATATTCTGAATTTCTCATATTGACTGTGTATAGGCAGTCTGAGCACTATAACATGTATTTGCTTCCTGGAAACATTTTGTCTTTATTGTGGAGAAATTCGATAATAGGAAAGTTGGGGAAACCCAGGGGAGGCACAGCTAAAGCTCCAGCACCATTTTCAGTGTCAAGGGGTTGCATTCACCATCTAAAAAGATGCCAGAAGAAAGAATATTGAAACATTTATGGCAAAATTGTGAAGGCATTTCACAAACCTCATAATAAATTAAAATTATTGGGACAGTCCATGTATGTTGGGCTATGTAGTTTATAATAATACATTTTATTTGATGGCGCATTTCTAGGTCACCTTACAAAGAGAAACAATAAAACCAAGAAATGGGCTGAATAAATATAAGATAAGGCAACAATAATAAATAAAGCAATTAATCTAGACACAGTAAGCAAAAATAAAATGAAGTAGAAAATAAATTAAAAGATAAAAGAAATAAAATCAGAGTGTCACAGGTGCCTGTGGCACCTGTCCCTCGTTTGGTCCTTAATTATTTCAGTTGGGTGATTGGTTTGTTTTGTTCACGTGTTTAGTTCCTTTTGTATTTATTCTGAGTTTTCCTTCCCTTTGGTGCACGTCTTTATTTTGCGGTTTTTATACCCAGTGTTGTGTTGTTCGTTTGTTCCCCATTTTTGTTGGTGTCCCGTCACCAATTTTTATTAAATTTACCTTTTGGATTTTATCCCGGTGTCTTGGACTCCCCTTCCGCGCAAAACCACGGTACGGCGCTGCGCACCTTCTCCGCGTGGGTCGTGTACCGTGGGGGCGTTCGCCGTGGACCGACGCACGTAATTTTCGCCGCGTGGTCGGTACCCGGGAACGCCCATTAGGCGCGAGCGGCTGAACGCAGCTCTATCCCCGCGTTAGCCGCCCCTCCTTCCGGGGAAGAACGGACGATCTCTGACAGAAAGACGTGCCAAATATATCTGGAGAGTTCCGGACACCAGGGGTCACCCACCGCTGATCCAGAGGACCAGGGGCTGCACCGCTGACGAGGCAGAGCACCGGGGACCGCCGATTTCCAAGTCTGGGCACCAGGGACCGCTCTATCCCCGACTCTGAGAGCCAGGGTCCGCCAGCCGCAGACTTCGGACTCCAGGGGCGCTGTCCCCGCCTCGCAGCGGGAGGGCGCCGAGCCGCGCCCCAGCAGCGAGATGACGTGCTCCACGAAGTCAGCAGGATGCAGCCAACAGGCTTCAACGCCAGAGGGACCGATACCCCCCCTGTTTTTTGTTTTCCTGTACTGTTTATTATTATTTTCTTTTGTTTTAGGGCCGCTTTCCCTTTTAGCGCGACCCTTGGGGTGGGGGTATGTCACAGGTGCCTGTGGCACCTGTCCCTCGTTTGGTCCTTAATTATTTCAGTTGGGTGATTGGTTTGTTTTGTTCACGTGTTTAGTTCCTTTTGTATTTATTCTGAGTTTTCCTTCCCTTTGGTGCACATCTTTATTTTGCGGTTTTTATACCCAGTGTTGTGTTGTTCGTTTGTTCCCCATTTTTGTTCGTGTCCCGTCACCAATTTTTATTAAATTTACCTTTTGGATTTTATCCCGGTGTCTTGGACTCCCCTTCCGCGTACAACCACGGTACGGCGCTGCGCATCTTCTCCGCGTGGGCCGTACTCGTGGGAACGTTCCTCGGACCCACGCACGCTATATTCCCCGCGTGGTCGGTATCCGGGGAGCGTTCACTAGGCGCGAGCGGCTGAACGCAGCAACTCCGCGTTAGCCGCCCTCCTTCCGGGGAAGAACGGACCGGTCATGACACAGAGATTATAGGCAATTCTGAAAAGATACGTTTTGAGACTCGACTTAAACTGTGAAATGGAGTCCAAATTCCTTAAGTCGGGAGGTAGAGCATTCCATAGCCTAGGAGCAGAGCTACTGTAGGCTCTACCTACCATGGTGCTAAGGCGCATAGTGGGAACAGACAGGTGTGTAGAGACAGATGATCTCAGTGATCGTGAGTGAGAGATAACCATGATAAGATCTGCGATATACGGAGGAGCAAGGTTGTGAATGGCTTTGAAAGTGAGGAGTAATATTTTATAATGAATTGTGGCAGAGAATAATGCCAGAGTCTGCTGCGCAGAGAAGGTCGTTAGTAACTCTAACAAGAGCTGTTTCTGTGCTATGAGCTTTATCTGTACTTTACAAAAATTACATACCCTCAACATCAACTAACCAGTCTCTCCAGAAACAGATGTTCTGATTTTCCAAACACCGTTTGTTGCTTCCAGGGGCTGAGAAATCAACTTTAAACAATGCGGACAAGTCTTTTGCCTCTAGTGGTTGTGGTACATTGGTGAACAGGTCCTTAAAGATTTCAGGGTGAGCTCTAAGCTCATCAAGAAAACCAAGAGTTTTGAAACCCTCCTCAAACCTTAAGAGAAACACACACAATTGAATATTTATATTTAACTTCACAAGTTCACATCCCTTAATTTTGCCTTTTTGTCTCTGTCTTAACTTTCTGTCTCAATGCTGCATGTATTCATCCATTAACAAAGTAATCTGTTACAGACTGGACCAGGGAATCTCTGTGCTCTAACGATGAAATGAACCTCAAAGCTCCCAACATACTCAGGCTATCCTCTGCATCTCTGATTGCATCATTTGCCTTATGGACGGTATCTGCTTCTTTTATCTAAATTAAATGGGAGTAGTACTATTTTGAAATGTTTTACATTCAACATCCTTGCCAACAATTAGCCACAGCCTTTCAGAAAGTTGATACCAAAATCTTATGAAATATTTTTAAGGCATCGATTAGTGAACAATTGTTTTAAAATGATCAATATTTCATTTGAATTGTGATACACACCTATATTAACTTATTTCGGAAGCTGTGGTCTCCCACTTCATCCAGTGAGGCAGGAGGTGGAGATTTGCCACAGAGCTGAAGAAAAAGACGGTCAGAGAAAAAGTGTGGGCCATCCCCACCATGAATTATTTACTCTGTCACCATTTTTACAATCAATGCATACAGTCCAGTTTAAAGAGCTGAAAAACATAATTTAATATAATCATAATCATTTAATAAACACTACATTAAATAACCAGTTTTGTGCAGACTATTTAACATGTTCAAAAGTAAAGAAAACTTAAAACTAATTACTTACCATGAGTATAATGTGCCAACAGCCTACTATTCTCAGGCCCATTAAATACCTTTGAGTGCTGTACTGCCTTCAGTAGAAACCTTAGATATTCCCTGGTTGGCCCACCATCATCGACAGCCCCTATCCAGTCCCCTCATTGTTGACAAAAATTACATCCAGCTTTGCACCTGGGTCAAAACGGCGGCATTTAAATGCTTGAATACCATCCATCCATTATCTTCTGCTTTATCCTAACGTGGGATGTTAGGGGTTCCCCATGCCCATCCAGGGGAGAACGTCACGGGCACTGGGCAGATACACCCAGGACAGGGCGCCATCTATCGCTGGGCACACACTCACTCACACAGACACGTACACACTCTATGTGGGGCAATTTGGAGAACTCAATTGACTTGATCCATGTTTTTGGACTGTGGGAGGAAACCTGAGAACCCAGAGGAAACCCACGCGGACACGGGGAGAACATGGAAACTCCACCCAGATGGGGATTCGAACCGGGAATCCCTAGCGCTGAGAGGCTAATGTGCTAACCACTAAGTCACCGTGCCGCCCATGCTTGAATTCTTCCCTGCAAAATGTTGACTCTGCAAATGTTTATTTGATTGCTTGTTTGATTAGTTGTGAGATCCACTTTGTTGAGAAGGCTCATCAAGACAGCTTGCAGATTAATGCTGTAACATGAAAGCAAACACTTTACTGAACTAAATAAGAAAGGTTTAGGTTTTAAAACACATATTCAAATAAAAGAAGCATACTTTGTTGATGAGGATTCATAGTCCTCTATTGTTTGAAGAGTTGGTTGAAGTGAAGGAGATGGTGCCGTGGACTGGTGGGGAAGAGTGGGAGCTGGTGAAAGGCTACGTTGGCCTACAGCGCTACTGGGCCCCTGAATTTGAGGCAAAATAAACACAAACACAGAAAACAACTTAATATAAAATATATGGAAAAAAATATTAGGACACCAACACATTACACCTATAGGAGCAATTTTTTACATCCTATTTTAAATCCATAAGCATTATTATTACTTTCAACAAGATTTCAGAGTGTATACATTGGAAGAACCTTTGTGAGGTCTGACATGGGGAGGGATGTTGGACAAGAGGGACTGGCTCACAATCTGCATTTTAGTTCCCAAAGGTGTTTGATGGGGTTGATGCTGGGGATTTTCACCAAACTTACCCAACCTTGTAAGTCACACTAAAATAGAAAAGGGCATTCTCCAAAGTGTTCCAAAAAAGTTGGAAAAGTTGAAAGCACACATTGTCCGCAATTGTACAACATATTCTAAACCATATAATTTCCCATCACTGAGATAAGGATAAGGAGATAAGGAGACTAGACCAAACCCTGAAAACAAACCTCCCTCCTTTACAGTTGGCACAATGCAGTCAGGCAGGTATTATCCTTTCAGTCATTCAAAAAAAAACTGTAAACAAAAAAGTATCAAAGAATGAAAATGTTCTGTATGACATTGCTGTTCACCTGTACAGAGAGTGTATCCATCCACTGAACATAGAAGATTGAAAACCCTTTGATTTTGTAGTGTTCAATGGATCCTGACAGTGTACTTTGAAGTATTTTATTTGATGATGCTTCAATTAGACAAAAAATCTCACTGGCCATTTCTTCCTGTCCAGCAAAATCAAACAATGTCTAAAGCAAAGAACAGAGACAGGTCTTTAAATCTATGATGATATTTATAAATGCTACTTCAGAACCTTTCATCACAGCTCATCTATCTCTTAAAGGTTAACAATGATGCAGCAAAAGTGATTACTTGAATAGATTCAGACAAGAGAAATTTTCTGGTCTTCACCAGCCCATTTGGAAATTTTTATTTGAGTGGCATTCCATCAACAGGCTCTTTAAAAGGAACCATTCTGCTCTGTCTTGTCTCAATTGCCTATAACACACAAGTATACATGCATGAACTTTGAAAGGCCAAATCAACAGGACAAAAAATATGACCTACTAGTGTGCGACATTGTCTGTATTAAGTGGCATTAAGTCCAGCTGGGGTTCGTGTATGGGTGGGGCTGTACTTTTTTGAGATTTAGAATGTAATTTAACTGCTATGAAACAATCACAAATACATTTTTAGTTTTTGATAATACCACTCCCTTTCTTCATTTTACCTTTAGGTTTCATCTCTATATACTTTTTAAAGTATCAGAATTTAAAAAAAAAAAAAAAAACTCTCAATATATCATTATTGAATCGACAACATTTACTTCAACTGTCTCTGTTCCAGTGCCTCAAGTGCCTAGTTTCTCATTTCCTGGTTGAAATAAATGGAAATATTTTATTTTCTAAGCTGTCAGTTAAACACAAAAGCCTCTACTAGGAAAATTCATTTAAAGAGGGCCTACTATTTCTTCAGCAATGATTAATTATATTCTGTGTCTTGTTGATGCCTTAAATTTTGCCATTCTTGCAAGGTCTGAAAAGCATTCAGTACAGCAGGAATACAATGTAATTAGCATGAAAAATGCTTGGCTCACCTCAGACAATGAAAAAAAAGAAAGACTGTACATGTATGTAGGCAATATGTGTGAGCTACCTCAGTTGGGTTTGTTTCCTCAGTTGGGTTTTGTTCATTATTTAGATTTGTTGCATCATTTTGGGTTGTTACAAAACATGATGCTGGCACAGGCTCCGGTGGTGCAAGAGGCATATTAGCAGCTGTTTCCTGTGATAATATTTTGGCAATCAGAAATAGTCTAATCATACAATATTACAAGAGCTCAACACTTGAACAAGAGCTCAACACATGAACTCACTGACCAAATCCAAATTCTAAAACAGGAATTACATACCTGTGACCAGGGGCGTTTTTAGGGTTTTGAAACATCAGGGGCTTTAGCCCAGATCCCTTATTCCTCTTTAAAAAAGTGCCCTTTAATGAGTGTATTTATTCATTTTTTCAAACTGTTGTTACATTCATTTTGTTTGATTATTTATTAGTTATGTTGGATAAAATTAAATAACATATGAAATATGTCTGTCAGCAGTGGATAGCACATTCAGTTCTAATAAATGACGGATTTGGCTGGAAATGTTTGAATAAACGAACCTAAGCTTCGGAAAAAAAAGAACGAATCTGCTTTACGAGTCCGTTGCAGATGAGAGTTTTAACCAGGTTTTTCTTTGAAATGCCGTAACTTTGCGACACATTGTGCCATAGGAAAAATTCAGACGTTTTTTTGAAAGCTGAGAAACTGCTCTTTACAGCCAACATAGAGTAATTACGGTAACTTTACTCCCGATTACTGGTGAAAAAATCTGTCTTCCTGGAAGCACAAACGGCTGATGGTGACTCAGTATGGCCCGCTGCTGGAGGAGAGGCGGCCAGAGAAAACTGCTCTCATTTGATCCGGGCTACTGACAAAATATCAGGGGCTATAGCCCCGAAAACCCAGGTGTAACGACGCCCCTGCCTGTGACACTTCTGCTAGTGGGATAATGTATAGCCTACTCCTTCCAGTAGCCTCCTTTAATTCTTTGACAGATTTGGCTTGGACCTTTACCAGCTTTTTGCCTTTTTCAGCCCTAGCTAACTCAAAAGCTACCAGATTAAGGCTTACTTGGGGGAAGCTCTGATGGATAAACTGGTTAAATTCTGGTAAACTCCAGTTCAGTTTAATTTGAGAACATATGCCTTTTTCTCTCTCATGCAATGGTAACCCTAAAATAAAATGCAATTTATATGAGAGAAACTCAAAAATACATTATTAATCAGAAATTCTGATTACATTACATTACGATTAAGAGTTGATTCAATGGGTTTATCTCCCCAGAAGCCCTAAACATACCAAATATAATCTGAGCAAGCTTCTCTCTCTGTTTTGGTGTGTGCCCTACAATTAACAGGGCTTTGTTACTTGAATTCATTACTAACAATAAGAAAAATGCAGTAGTATTTGCTTGCAATTATGTTGGCTACATTTTAGCATAAAATATTGTTTAGAGGTTTAACTGAATACTTTACTACATGCTAATAATTATGTTATTAATTAGATTGTAATATATTAAATTATAATTCATTATAAAGACCTACAGGGGACTGCAGCATTTGACTACATGATGTGAGAGCAACAATATGGTGCCTATGGCCCACTCCCCCATGTGAATGGAATTTGTAGTTTATTTGAACGGTCTCAGTATATAAATATGCCATAACATTTATTTGGAATTTCTTTAGTATTTTTAGTATTTAAATATGTTATTTAGAACATTTATTAATATGTTAATGTGCTCGGATGAGCTCACGTTGTGAGTGTTTGAGATGCAAAACCTTTGTAAAAGTTATAAATATAAATATATTATAACCTTAAAATATGATAAAATATGAAAGTATTTAGGTTTTATTGACTATAATATATGTTATAAATCATTTACAATAGTTTTAACACCAAATAATGCACTAGAACACAAAAATGTGCATGTCAATAAATCATTTAATTGTTTTGTTGCTAAATTATTTGCAACACATAATTCAAATCCTTTTTGTAGAAAGCTAGCAATAGTTCAAAACTAGCTCAAGCATAGCTACCCTTAGCTTACTAGACAGTCAATTTTTAGATATCTGAAATTACATTTTTGATATCCATAATGTAAGAACAATTCGAGATATCTAAAATGAAGATTTCCACTAGTGGAAATTGAAATGTTGATATCTGCAATGAACATTTCCACTATTGGAAACTGAGTTCAAGAAATCATTAATGAGGACTCCAACTAGTCAAAATGACATTATGGATATGTCGGCTTGTAATTCATTCATTCATTATCTCCCGCTTTATCCTCTATTAGGGTCGCGGTGGGGTTCCCCATGCCCATCCAGGGGAGAATGTCTCGGGCGCTGGGCAGATAGACCCAGGACAGGGTGCCAATCCATCGCTGGGCACACACTTATTCACACAAACACACTCTATATGGGGCAATTTTGAATTCAAATTGACTTGATCCATGTTTTTGGACTGTGGGAGGAAACCGGAGAACCCGGAGGAAACCCACGCAGACACGGGGAGAACATGGAAACTCCACCCAGATGGGGATTCGAACCGGGAATCCCTAGCCCTGAGAGGTGAACGTGCTAACCACTAAGCCACCGTGCCGCCGGCTTGTAATTGTGACATGTCAAAACTGAATTACAAATATCTGAAATTGAATTTGAATGGACGTCTATGGCACAAGCTTACTAGTTGTAATTGAATTACAGATATCTACAATGAACATTTCCTCTAGTGGAAATTAAATTGTTGATATCAAGAATGAACATTGTTACTAGTGAGAAATGAATTAGAGATATATTTAATTACGATTGCTACTAGTCAAAATGACATTATGGATATCTTGACTTGCAATTCTAACTAGTTAAAATATAATTTAAGATATCTACAATTGCCATTGCCGCTACTTATTTAATGTTAAAACGGCTTGCCATACTGTGCGTTACTTCATCGCTCTCATCCACAGGGTAATGATCCCGTTGACGTGAGTTTTAAGAGTTTTGCTAACCAAAAATAAACTAATTCAAATATTTTAAATGCGAGCTGGTCTGAATCCACAGCCCACTGGCCTCAGCCAATCAGAAGAGTACTGGTGAGGTATGGAAATCCCATAGTGCAAAGCAGGTTGATGATGAGTTAACAGGTTTACAAACCAAATAAAGCTTAAACTCTAAAAAGCATTCTACCGACGGAACACAGAACCTTATTAGCTGGTTCAGTTCAGTACAGTTCTGTGTTCTGGATCTCATTCAGGATCACACACTGAATGTGGTACTATTTTGATGACATCATTACTTTGGTTAGAAGCAGCATGTACAACATGAACAGCATAAACAGACAGTGAGATAGTGAGACAGTGAGATAGTGAGACAGTAAGATAGTGAAACAAGGAAATAGTGAGACTGTGAGATAGTGAAACAATGAGATAGTGAGACTGTGAGATAGTAAAACAATGAGATAGTGAGATAGTCAGACAGGACAGCTCTAGATGTAATGATTAAACTCGCTCCTTAATGAAGAGTCCTTGATGTCATCCCAGTGATAGTTAAGCTCCACCGTCCCCTGACTGTAGATCTAACTCCACAGGTTGAGTGAGAACCGAACTGTACAGAACCCAACCAAACAGCATGCAATTTGCATTGTAAATTAGATCAGTCACATTAACTCATTAGCATCACTGACCTGAACAAGGGTAATTACAGCCACGACTCACATTGGGTTCAGATTCACCCACGATTAAATAATCCCACAGGTCAGAGAGATGAAGATCACAGTGTTGAAGATAATGATGAAGATCAGAGTGATGAAGATCATGATGAAGATCAGAGTGATGAAGATTATGATGAAGATCAGAGTGATGAAGGTCAGAGTGATGAAGGTCAGAGTGATGAAGATCATGATGAAGATCAGAGTGATGAAGATCATGATGATCATGATGAAGATCAGAGTGATAAAGATCAGAGTGATGAAGATCATGATGATCATGATGAAGATCAGAGTGATAAAGATCAGAGTGATGAAGATCATGATGAAGATCAAAGTGATGAAGATCAGAGTGATGAAGATCAAAGTGATGAAGATCAGTGTGATGAGATGAACTTTTCAGATCTGAACTGATTGATGGAGATACCTGTGCGGATGAGCCGAGCGTTCTCTGAGAGTTTCCACACTCTGAACTGAACTGAACCTATTTGTAAAACAGATCTGGGCCCGTATTTATCAAACTTCTTACAATTGCTCCTAAGAATGCTGCTAAGAATGGACTTAAATCGAAAATTATTCTTAGTTAAAAGCTGAGACTAAAAATGATTTATTAAGCCTCTCAGACTCACTTTAAGCGAAGTGTTGGAGTAATTCTCAAGTGTCAGTCTAAGAGCTAATTTACGACACCTGTCAGTGCCGCAAAGCTAATTCTGGGATGACGTCATTTCCAAACCCCCGGCAAGAACCAATCACTGCATCGGATTTCAAGTTTAAGATTATTTCCTGAGAAATGTGAAGATCAAAGTTTTAAAAAAGTTGAAATACTTTCATTTTAATTAAGAATGGTGCAATTTTTTATTTTTGTGAAGAAAGTCTTAAATAAAACACTGTATTTATGTTGTTAATAAATAATCTGAATAAAAACAAGTCTTCATGTTGTTGCAATCATGTATTTGTTGCTGACAAATTTAAACAGGTGCTAGGCTGATTAAACAATTTGTCACGTGCTTTTCATCAATTAAAAGCTTTCATTGATGCTGTGATCACTAAAGCCATGGATTCTAAAAGGAAACCAAACTGGAGAGTGGAGGAAACACTTACACTTGTAGAGTTAATAGAAGAACGAAAAAATATTATAAAAGGGAAGTTCGGTCCCACACTAACTAGTGCGGACAAAAAAAATGCTTGGGAGGACATCTCACGACTTATGACTGCATCTCATGTTGCCTGCATTCGCTCACCATCTGACTGTGAAAAGAAATGGTATAATATTCTGTCAAAAAGCCGCACAGAAATATCCGCCTATAAGTCATATATGACACGCACTGGTATGTTTAAATTGCCATTCTTTCTTTTGTTATTCATATATTTTCTCTGATTTATTTTGGAGACTGTATACATTCTAACTGAATCACATTCAGGCGGTGGACCACCGGGAAAGCCTCTTAGCGCAGTTTGTGAAGTGGTACAGCGTATCCTTGGGGAAGGCAATGCAGTGATTTGTGGTGTGGACGGGGGTCAGGATCCAGCATTATTGAAATTTAAAAACCTATCTCAAAGGCAAGTTTTAAAAAATCATTTATTTACATTTTCACACAAACACTGTGATGTTAATTATCAATTCAAATTTATTGCATCGTCAGTAATGAAGAAGCTGATCGTGCTATGGACCCTGCTGGCTTGAGCACTGATTCTCCATCTGCTCCTCCGTTTTTGACCGAGCTTCCAAACACCTCAAGTCATGACTGGCTGGAGGAAGAGTGGGCGTCTGAAGGAGGTCTGGAAGAGGACTCACTCCCGAATGACATACAGGAACTGAAAAGGCAAAAGTTAAAGCTACAAATTAAAGTATTGAAATTGCAGTATGAATATTATAGTCAAGCGCTAAAAAAACGAAAGGAACAACAATAAACATGTAAAGCCATGCTTATCTTGATGCCTAATTATTGTGCACATTTATACATAAAATTCACATCTGTACCTAAAATGAAGGATTGCAAAGTGTTGTCTGTGGCCTGTCGCATCACGTGTGCTGGCAGGGGTGCTCTCATCTTCATCTTCATCACCGTCATCACAGTTCTCCAGTGCTGGGGGGAAGGGATGTTGCGCTTCTTACAAATATTATGCAGAATTGCACATGCCATTATGATTCGGCACACTTTTTCCGGAGTGTACCGAATTTCAGAATGTAAAATGTGGAATCTGCGCTTCCACTGGCCAATCCCTCTTTCTACCACACTTCGTGTAGAACGGTGTGCCCTGTGAGATGTTTTCACGAAAATTTGGATTATACAAAAACAAAATACATATGGATAACATAGTAGACATACCTATTGTAGTTGATTTGGGCTTCCGTCACTGTTCTGGAAAACGGTGTGAGCAGCCACCTGCGTAAGGGATATCCTTTATCACCTAAAAGATGACATCCGGGTGGCACAAGTCCTGTTTCAAAGAGTTTGTTCAGGCCGCTTTCAGTGAAAATCCGAGCGTCATGGGTTGACCCTGGCCATTTGGGTACAACATCTAAAATGTTGTATTCTGCATCAAACACAACTTGAGTGTTGATGCTGTGGTACCTCTTTCTGTTCACATAAACATCCTCATTAATGCTGGGAGCAATGATCTTTATGTGAGTGCCATCAATTGCACCTACAACTCCTGGGAATCCAGCTATCTGCATAAACTGGGTTTGCTTCTGTTGGATGACACGGGGTGTTGTTGGAAAGTCAATAAAACGCATGACAATGTGTTGCGCTGTAAGTGCCATAATTGATTGCATGACAACTCGGCTAATTGTTGATTGGGATGGTCCCAAATCATCAGCACTACACTGCTGCATTTTTCCTGTAGCAAGAAAACTAAGCATCAGCACTACTTTTAATTCAGCTGGGATGGCGTTGCTGCGTGTAGTTGATGGTGAGATGACATCTCTCACTAAGTCAGTGACAAATATAATTCCTGCTCTGTCCAGTCTATATCGTTTAATTAACTGAAAGTCATCAAACATTTCAAAGACATTTTTCCGCTCTTGGAAGGTTCGCACGCGTCTCTGTCTTCTCAGTGCCATCTCTGTCCCCCGGTGGCAACTCTCAACAACTTAAGAGACCTCTGGAGCAGTCTTAATTAGTTTTTTTAATTATCTTAATAAGTGATTCTTAGACTTCAGAGTTTTGATAACTGGCACTTACACTTAACTATGTGATTAGGAGCAAATCTAAGAATTTTTCAGCACTTAAGTCCAAAATTCCACGCTAAGAAGTTTGATAAATACGGGCCCTGCTTTCCAAGATGACTTAATTAAATCAGCAGACGTTTACTCAAATCTAAACCTTTTCACACTCTGGTTTGGAGGTGGAGCTGCAGCGACAGGATGGAAACCCAACTCCACCTGAAGACCAGAAGAAGTTTTTAAATAGATGTTTTAAATAATGTTTATTTAACGTTTGAGCCACAATGTTGTATTCTCATTTTGGAAGAGAATCAGGATGATGAGTTATTCATTTAAAGCGAACTTTATTCAGAACGAGTATTCAGTGTCCATCACATAACACATTCTCAGAGCACTGAGCGTTTTTTTTTTTTATGAATTCCCGCCCATTAGTGTACATTCAACCAATAGAAAGTTCCCCAAATCCCATGCCCATACCCATCCAGAGGAGAACTTTTTGAACTCTGGGCAGATACACCCAGGACAGTGCGCCAATCCATTACTGGGCACACACACACACACACACACACACACAGACACACTATATCGGCATTCAATTGACCTTGATCCATGTTTTGGTCTGTGGGAGCAAATCGAAGAATGCATGCAAACTCCACCCAGATTGGGATTCTAACCGGGAATCCCCAGTGCTGAAAGGAGAACATGCTAACCGCTAAGCCAAAGTGACACCCACCACCGTGCCGCCCACCATACACTAAATTCAGTGTAATTAGACATAAAAATTACACACACATTTGGAGAACATACAAACCCCACACAAAGGATACTATCCTCTTACCTAGGACTGCATCTAGAACCTTTTGCTTTAGGTAAAATTGTAACCTCTTAGTGTGCTTATTCTGTTCTCTACAAGATTTATTAATTAAGTCATATTTTAAACTTTTCTGGATCAATGAAGCTCAAGAACCAGAGAACGTTTCTGAAGACGGGATAGGACCGAACAGAACAGGGTAATACGGGACAGGACAGGACTGTTGTTTGGGTTCCTGATGTTCAGTTCTAGTGAGCAGTATTAAATAGACAGAGTGTGCATGATGTGTAATGAGACCTAAGGACGGAGGTTGTTCGGGGTTACAGGTGACATCACAGATGAGGTGACGTTCATTTAACGATCATTTAATGAGCATTCAACATTCATTTAATGTTCATTTAACAACATTTACATTTACATTTAGTCATTTAGCAGACGCTTTTATCCAAAGCGACTTAAAAATAAGAACACCACAAGTCAGAAGCCATGGAGAAAACCAACTATACTGTAAATTCATCAAACCTGATTGTTATTCGAAGCTGCCCCCCCCCCCTTTTTATTTTTTTATTTTTTTTATTTGTATTTGTTACCTGTTGTATCATTTAATGTTCATTTAACGTTCATTTAACGTTAATTTAATGTTCATTTAATGATCATTTAATGTTCATTTAACGATCATTTAATGTTCATTTAATATTTATTTAAGTTTCATTTAACAATCATTTAACGTTCATTTAATATTCATTTAATGTTCATTTAACGATAATTTAATGTTCATTTCATATTCATTTAACCTTCATTTAATGTTCATTTAATGTTCATTTAACGTTCATTTATCCGATCATTTAACATTCATTTAACGTTAATTTAATGTTCATTTAATATTCATTTAATGACCATTTAACTGTAAGAAATCCGGGTTCTGCATCTGTCTCTCCTGCACGCTCTGCCACTCGCCCTCTTAGCCCCGCCTTCTAGTTTCGCTCTCGCTCCGTCACCAGGTGAGGCTAATTTGTTTGATGGGTCGTTTACCTTATTTAAGCTCTGTCTTCACACGGGACGAATCGCGAAGTATTGTCCCTGTTATTCATACATACCGAGCGATTCTTTGGCTGCTATTCTCTCTGCTTTGTGTCTTGTAGTATATCTGGTCTCGGTGAGTGCGTGTCTGTTTCTGTTAGCTGTGTGTTAGCATCTGCGCCCTCACTTCCGTGTTTAGGTTAGTCTCTGTCGTTGTATGAGTGAACGTCTGTGTTTTTCTGTGATCGCTCCCCGGTGTTTGTCTAATCCTCTTTCTGTTTTCAGTGTTCATCCTGTCCCTAGTGTCCTGCGTCCCGGGAGCGATCTCTGTCTGTCCGTTCAGGTGATTCGGCTTCGGCCGGGTGGGGCGGAGTTCGCGCTCACCCTAGCCTGCTCCGCTGGCGCGCCACCACCTGAGGGCGTCCGTGTCTCAGTGTTCACTCAGCATACTAACGGTTCCCTTCTTTTTACTAATACTCTCTATCTCGGTGAACTAACATTATTTCCTTCCCTGTGCACTAACACCTTTGCTGTCTTCGCATCCCTTGTTTGTTTCAGTCTGGTTCCGAGCCGTCCGTCGTCCCGTGTAGTTCACCGTACCTCTTTGTGCACTTTCTACACGCTTTCTTCCTTCAGGTTTTTGTCTACCACTCCCTCTGACACGCCTGTTCTTTCTGTCTTAGGTTTTGTTATTTTGTCTATCCTAGACACCCTTACTAGTCGTTTCTGCTTCTTCTCACGCATAGCCAGTGTAGGGTTCTCTTACTACAGCGTAATTATATCTGTGTGCTTTGTTTTATTTTGTTATTGGTTTGGCTCGGTGTTGTGCTCTGCCCAGTCCTCCGTCCAGGTTCCACACCCCGGCCTGGGTCCAGTTGGCAACGCCCCCCTCGTACAATCCTCCTCCTGCACTACCCTACCTCTGCCTTGCTCTTCAATAAATACCCTTTGTTCTGCATCCTCGTCTCCAGAACTATCTTTACAGACTATTCGTGACATTAACATTCATTTAACATTAAATTTAATTTAATTCATTTAACATTGATTTAATGTTCATTTAACATTCATTTATCCGATCATTTAAGGATCATTTAAGGATCATTTAACATTAATTTAATGATTATTTATCAGATCATTTAACATTCATTTTACATTTATTTAATGATCATTTAATGTACAATTAACATTCATTTAATGATCATTTATCCGATCATTTAACATTCATTTAACATTCATTTGACATTCATTTAATGATCATTTAACAATCATTAATCCGATCCTTTAACATTAATTTATCCTATCATTAACGTTCATTTTACAATATTTATCCATTATTTAGCCAATCATTTAACATTCATTTAACAACAATTTATTCAATCATTTAACGATAATATTACCAATCATTAATCCAATCATTTATCTGATCATTTAACGATTATTTAACCAATCACAGCATTCGTGTCAGTGTCAATGGATGAAGCCAAACGAGGTCAGTGATCCTCACAGTCAGCGTATTTAGAACAGCCTCTAATCTACAGAACCATTTCTGGATCTTCCCCCTCTTACCTTCACTCTATCTTTTCAAAATACACTCCGACTCGTTCACTTCGCTTCAGTGATGATTGCCGCCTGGCGATTCTACCTCACCGAGGAGCTAATTCTCACTCCGTGGCGTTCACCACAGCAAAATGGTGGAACGATCTTCCCAACTCTGTCCGTAATGTAGTATCATTAAGCAGTTTTAAGAAACTACTGAAGATGCATCTTGTAAAAAAAAATAAATAAATAAAAATTATTTATATATATATATATATATATATATATATATATATATATATATATATATATATATATATATATATATATATATATATTTGCTTGGTGAAGATGGTTGCCCCCTGCATAGACTCAAATAAGTAAGATGTTAGTGGCAGTGGGTATTTGTAGGGTACTGTGATGTTGTTCAGTCCCCTATAGTCAATGCAGGGTCGTTGTGATCCGTTCTTTTTGGACACAAAGAAAAACCCGGCCCCTACAGGGGATGTCGAGGGATCAATCCCATGGGGAGACACTCCGAAACGTATTTCTACATTGCCTCCCTTTCTGGATGTGACAGTCAGCTGGACGGAAGTGGAGCCCCTGGAAGGAGGTCGATGGCGCAGTCATACACTCTGTAAGGAAGCTGGCAAGCCTTGTCCTTGCTAAACACCTCCCCCAGGTCGTGATACTCGCCAGGTACCATAGAGAGATCGACAGGGCCAAGGTTGCCCGAGTCTGGTGTGTTGCTGTGGGGAGCTGCAGCATGTAAACAAGAGGAGTGGCAAGAGACCCCCCACGTGAGGACCCAGGCATAGACCCAATCGATGTGGGGGTTGTGTTTGTGTAGCCATGGATAGCCCAAAATAACCGGGGCTTCAAGAGACTGGAAGACGGAGAAACAGATCTCCTCCCGGTGGTTGCCCTCCATCATCAAACAGACGGGTGAGGTGCGGTGTGTGATGGGGAGAGTCATGAAAACAAACCGAAACGAGGAAAACAGATACTCAAACCAAAAGAAACTCAAAACAAAATGCTGCCCGAGCATCCTGACAGTCATAAGGTCCCGGGTTATAATACAGATCATTCATTCATTTCATTTGAAATAATTTTATTTAAATAAATAATAGCGTAAAAAGGAATCACCATGGTAACAGAGGGGCCTGTTACCATGGTGATTCCTTTTGTCTCAAACATCTGCTGTCCCTCCACACAGATGTTACTCTAGTAGAATTACACTGTACATTTATTTTGAATTAGCTGATAATTTGTGGGATGGGGCGCTGGCTTAGTGGTTAGTATGTTCTCCTCTCAGCGCTAGGGATTCCAGGTTTGAATCCCGATCTGGGTCTGGGTGGAGTTTCAATGTTCTCCCCGTGTCCACGTGGGTTTTTCCAGTTTCCTCCCACAGTCCAAAAACATGGTTCAAGGTAAAATGAATGCTCTAAATTGCCCCATATAGAGTGTGTTTGTGTGTGTGTGTGTCTGTGTGAGTGAGTGTGGGTCCAGTGATACATCGGTCCCCTTTCCTGGGTGTATCTGCCCAGTGCCTGAAACGTTCTACCATAGATGGGCATGGGGAACCCCAACTCGACCCTAGTAGAAGATAAAGCAGAAGATAATGGGTGGATGGATGGATGATAATTTGCTTTAAATTATTATTTTTATTAGCTTTAATTGGTTTGTTTGTGCTATAATGTGAAGACGTTTTCCGGGACAGACTTTAAGAATTCAGCTAAGTCATGATTATTAGGTTCTCTTTGTGATAAACTGAGTCTGGAAACTTATGGGTTAAAGTTTCAAGGTTCTGTGTTTGATATTCCGTGATTCAGTTCAGTTTTAATTTTTGTCTTTTATTAGATTCAGCAGAAACTGCCGGAACATGGGTTAGAGAACATCGTGGTGAGGTTCCGAGAGCAACCGGGTGTAATGGCGTTTGAAATGTTTAAAACTAAACCAAACAGGAGCGGCACGGTGGCTTAGTGGTTAGCACGTTCGCCTCTCAGTATAATAGAACAGTACAGAAGAACAGTATAATAGAACAGTACAATAGAACAGAACAATAGAACAGTACAGAAGAACAGTACAAAAGAATAGTAGAAAAGAAAAGTTCAAAAGAACAGTACAGAACAAAGGAACAGCACAATACAACAGCAGAGTAGAGAATACCAAAGAATAGTACAGTAGAACAGTACCATAGAACAGTACAGCAGAATAGTACAGTAGAACAGTACAGAAGAACAGTACCATAGAACAGCACAATAGAACAGTATAATAGAACAGAACAAAAAAACAGTACAGCAGAACAGTACAATAGAACAATAGAATAGAACAGTATAGTAGAACAGTACGGCAGAACAGTACAGTTGAACACCACAGTGGAAGAGTACACAGTACTATTAAACTGTTCTACTGTACTGTTTTATACTGTACTGTTCTTTTATCTGATCTATTATACTGTTCTATGGTACTGTTCTACTGTACCGTTCTACTGTACCGTTCTTCTGTACTGTTCTGGGATAACGTAGTTGAAGTTCTCTCGCTGATGAGAGTGTGGAGCTGGCTTAAATAAGAAAATAATATGGTCACATGACTAAGGGCAATTAACTAAATGAGGCACAGCCATGAAATGAATGAAAACAAACCGAAACGAGGAAAATTGATACTCAAACCAAAACAAACACAAAACCACACGCTGTCCGAGGATCCTGACAGTCATAAGGTCCAGGGTTCTAATCCAGATCATTCATTCATTTCATTTGAAATAATTTTTATTATTATTTTTTATTTTTTTCAGTTATTAGTGTAAAGATGCTCCTCTGTTACTGTAGGATTTTTTGGGTATTAATAAAGTCCTCCGCGTCCCATTACCAATTACGGAGAATGAGAGATGGTCGAAGGTTTAATGTGTGTTCTGTTGTGTAAAATATCTGACTCCAAAGATATTTGTATTAAACTGTAACTTTAGTTACAGGAGTGCTTCTCTGCACTAAGTGGGTTACATTTATCTCAATGGTTTTAAGCTATATCTGACTCAGAGGTATTCTGTAAGCACGCAGAAATCTTAATTCTGTCAGAGGCTTTTATAATACATGGACAGATGCTATATTGCTTATAGCTGCTCAATATACACCATTTAGTGTGAAATAAATTACCCCTTAAACTCCAGCCTTAAAAGATTACCTGGAGACTTAGGTTAAAGTAATAACAGTATTTATTACAAAGATTAATACAGAACACAAAGATTACTAGAATTACTGAACACGTTATAATACAAGTTACACTAATAGTAAATGAACGCCCCCTTTAGGTACTGTAGGACTTTTGAATATTAGTATTATATTAATGAAGTCCTCCGCGTCCCATTACCAAATATCGGAAAATAGGAGACGGTCGAAGGTTAATGCTTGTTTGTTTAATTAAAATATCTGACTCCAAAGATATGTTTTACATGGCAACTTTAGTTACACGAGTGCCCTTTTGTATTAAACAGGTTAATTCTTCCTAATGGTTAAGCCTTAAAGTATCTGACTCAGAGGTATTTTATAAGCATGCAGAAATCTTAATTCTGTCAGAGACTTCTCTAATACATGGACAGAAACTATATTGACATGTGGATCATAAAATAATTTTTATATCCCTCAGAGGTCAATCTTATATTTGCTTATATTTTACCATTTAACAAGAGATATATTAGCCTTTGATTTCGGTAACAAAGTTTATTTACGAGTAAACAGTAGGATTAATAAAGATTACAATACAAAGTTACAAGGATTCTACTTACACAAATCGCAACTGTTTAATGGAAATGAGTTGTCCAAACTCAATAATGCCTTTTATCCTCTCTCCCCAGAAAAACCATGAAGTCCTCTCAGCCTCACCTCATGTGGAAGCTTCCTAAAAGCTCCCTCCAAAACCACTCTCCCTGTGTGTGTTACATACTTGTATATAAGCTTCTAACTTCTTTAAAGTTTCCGCCCAGGTCATTTAAATGTAAAAAGTTCAGGTATCAGATGGAAACATGTGTCAGCTGTAACAACAGTACAAATCATTCATTTTACTTTGATTTCATCATCACTTTGGGGTCCCTATTGTCCCTGTAAAAGTTGCTTTGCAAGAGCTCACTGATGAGTGAGAATCAATTGTCCTTTCTTTCTGTTTGAGATAATCTCATCACCTGTTTGTGGCTCTTGAGTATCTGCATCGTAAAAGCTGGCAAGTCACATGTTTATAAGAAACAATTTGTATCAGTAATCTGTACCAGGTATAAATATACTGTATAATACTTTACAACATAATGTACATTTTTTACAGATAATCACCTTAACGAGAGGATTGTATAAATACCAAACATGACATAGTGCAAATCATTATTAATACATAATTATTATTCATTCAATACAGCACAAGTTTCCTTATTTCTACAAATCCCTCCTCTTTTTTAGGGACGTATAAGAGCAGGGCTATTAAAGGCCCTATAAAACTTGTGGGTCTTTCATAGATGGACGAAGAGTAACGATGCATCTCTGTGACATCGCTATATACAGCAGTATATTGAACAGAACACATCCTTAGAAGATCCAGTCTCAGCTGGTCAGGATGCTGGCTGACTGTTCTGTTGTGTTCCCCCCATCTGTGCTTGAATCAGGTGGTAGTTTAGTCTTCTTGACGAGGTGATGTCTGGTCTCCGTCATTGTTTGTGTCCTCATGGTAAAAAGCATTCGGCCATTCTGGGCAGAATGTGTTGTTTATTGTGTACCTCACTCCTCTATTCCTGAAAGTGTTCATCTTAATTTACAGATACAACTCTTTGATTCATTTGGTTACCGTCAGTGTATCCTTGAAAGGTGTGAACACTCAGTACTTGGTGATTTTGACAGTCATATTTAGTAAAAGAAAATATTAAAAATGCAGTTAACAGTTGTGTTAGAATAATATTTCATAAAAGATAAAGATAACAATAAATAGCATTGTATAAAACTGATCATTTTGTTCCATCTGATAACCTGGTCCTTCATGGCACTATCCAGATAGTGAGATAAAAAGATATACTGGGATGCTCATTTCCATTAAGCAGCATTACATTTATATTAAGGGTTATTAAGAAGTAAAAAAGTTATGCAATATTAACAAACAGATCTTGTTTGATGTGATGGTGTGCATTAGTTCTACAGTGATCAAATCACTAATCTGGCTAAGGCAAATGATTTTCACTGTGTGTGAAAAGTAAAAACGATTATTAAAATGGTGGAAATAACATGTATGTGTGTACAGTACATTCTGTTGGGGTGTGGTGGCCATGTATGGAAAATTAAAACCGGTATATAAATTTGGATTGGCTACACACCTTCCAAAGTGGTAACATGTCTTCCCACCCTTTAGTCAAAACAATGTGTTTTGTTTTATACAAAACAACCTGTAAAAAAGAAAAGTTAAAATGTATAAGGGTCTATATGTGGTGAGTGTAATTGCAGTGTGCAGGTGTGTGCATTAAGACAAGGCTAATTCAAGGTCACATGTGCTGTAACCTTTTATGATAAGGAGGGGGTGCTCGATTCCCCTAAGTTTTGACTTTTAGTTGATTGAAAGTTTAGCCATGTTGTAAGATTAGTTATGATTTGTCATAACTAAAAAACTCAGACAGTAACTGTCAGGAGATGGGCAGACTTGACTACTAGAAATCTGGATTGAGCACTTTGGATCTGGTGCTACACCAGGGAGCCACATATCTAATTATTTGATGAATGAATTGTGTGACTGGCTCCTTAAACATCTCCCATCACCTTCACCTGAGCTAATAGCTCAGTTTTACGACAGTATTGACACCTCTCTCTGGAGAAGTGAGCTGATCAAATTCCTCTTAGAGAAATGAAGAGAAAAAACTTGGATTAAATATGTAATTTGAAGAAATCCAAAGGTAATTTAAAACAAAACAGTAAAAGAGGGAATACTCTGTACATCAGCATGTAACAATCCAGGTATATAAAGAGTCTATAGATAAATTAATTGATTATGTTTTTGATTCACTCACTTTTTTTCTCTTCCACAGTTTTGGAGTTTAAATCTATTAAAGAATAAGTAAACAAAATATTCCTTGCCAGGGAAAACGGTTTAGGAATAAACATATAAAATGGTCCCCTGCCAAAAGTAAGACGGTTTGGGGATTCCATTATCAATAACTCCTTGTCATTACTTTGTGGAGGAAATCAAAGTTGTAATCAAAACACTGGTTTACATGAAAAATAGTGACACTCAAATCATGGACTTGTTCTACAAAAAGCTTGTTTAAAATGTATAGAAAGTAAAAAAAACTTAAATTTGGCTAAATTAATAAAAATGTATACATTTGATTAAATGTTGGCTTAAATTAATTATAACCATGGTATGGTATGGTATGGTATGGTTTGTGTGGACACACTTGGAGCAAATTCTGCAAATTCAGAAAAGTCATGTGTTTGGTTTGCTTTTCTTTTTAGTTTAAAACATTCATTAGTCATGTGTCCTGTTTTTCTGCAATATTTACACCTTTTTCCGGCTCTGCGCCTGGTGGTGTGTTCTGGGTCTCCACTGGATGTCCACTGAATGGATGCGACACGCCTTTCAATTGCATTAAGTCGCCTGGTAACATATGATGGTTCACCATCATGTGTTCTTCTATGATGGTGGACTGGAGCATAATCCAGATTATTTTTTCGCTTTTGTAGTTTAAAACAATCTCTTATCACGTGTCCGAGCTTCCGACAGTAGTTACACCTTATTTCAATTCTACAATCGGTTGTAGGTTGAATCGCTGCTATGTGTGTTTTATTAATCTGGCGTTGTTCCATTCCCTTCACCCAGGTTACTATTGCATTGAAAGTATTCCTGGGTGGATTAGCACCTAAACTGAGTGCTTGTTGTACTAACGGGCCAGCATTATTTTTTAATTGCTCCAGAAGAATGTAATGATCTCTGGTTGGATCACTAATGCCAGAATATTCTCTGAAAGTTATCCAGAGGCGTTCAGCATAAGTTTCAAACAGTTCTTCGCCCTGTTTAATGTTCAGGATTCGGCTCCAGTCAGCTGTTATATTATCCCTAATATTTAATAGAGCCTGTTTTAGTCTGTTTAGAACCTGGGCGTTAGTTTCACCTGCTGCACTCTCCATGATCGATCCATTACGGAGATTATCAGGAACCTTTGTGATTAATTCTCCTGGAATGGTGGAAAGCGTGATCTGCCAAATGTCACGTAACTCTAAAGCAAAGATGTTGGCTTGCCACATTAAATTGTTCCAATAGGGCTCGAAGGGGCCAGTTCTGGGAAATGCCCCAACCTTATCACAGTATGCCATGCATTCTGAAAAGTTCAGTTGCCTACTAACATCAAACCTTTCGCCATTGTGTCCGGTCATTGTTTTAATTACCGCGATACGATTTTGGGCTGTATCTTTAGATCGCGTCCAGATGGGGCTACCTGAGTTATTTTCAATTTTTTGAAATTCAGCGTTAAGTTGCCTATTTGGACCTTCTACGCGAGCAAGGGTTGGTGTGGAGGTCTGAGCTATCTCATCTGTTCCAACTGATATTGAATCCACAGTTGAATACAAGCGAGCAGCGCCATGTGCACCTTTTTCGCGGTCTTTATCTAAATTGCCATTGGCTGCGAAAATTTTGTCATCCCCCATGTCCTCGACCCTTTGTTTTGGAAAGTGCTGTTTAAGGGCCGAAATAGGGACTCCAACATTATTACAACACGTTTCGAGGGTTGCAGCGTAATTTTGATGATTTTGTAACGTGGTTTTTATGGCTGTTAGTTTTTGGTCAAATGCTTTTGTTTGTGAAGCCCAACTTTGTTTGTGATATTCAAAGCCGTTGATTTGAGCTCTTTGGCTCTTTATTAATTCGCACCGCTGATCCTCAGTGTCCTGTAACGCCTGTATTTCGATTTTACATTCTGCTACAATGGTTTCACTATCTCTGTATAATAAAAATCCGATAGCAGATAAAAGACGGTGGCGCTTAATTTTGGATTTACCTAGTGAATTCACAAATTTATTAGTTGTTGCTAATTTATGCCCGGTAGTGGAATACCACTGATAAATTTTCTCAGGGCTGACTGTTAATTTAAGGCCTTCGGCATATAATTGGACTAACGTTTGCTGAACTTCAGTTTCCCAG
Organism: Corydoras sp. C115; assembly: GCA_019802505.1. Classification (NCBI taxonomy): domain Eukaryota; kingdom Metazoa; phylum Chordata; class Actinopteri; order Siluriformes; family Callichthyidae; genus Corydoras; species Corydoras sp. C115. The sequence continues at coordinate 13,168 of JAFMOC010001062.1, read as the reverse complement.
TCAGAAATAAAATCTCCCTGTTCCGCTTTGTTCTTTCCCTGTTCCATTATAGATGTAGATGTAAATGTAAATTTTAGCAACAGAATTAAAACTTGCTGAAAAGCGGGCTTGTGGACTTAAGAGATTTAAGAGCTATACTGGTTTAAGAGCTGAGAGAGACTATGAGTTTTTCTGAGGAGAGGGTTCTAATTGCGACAGTTCATTAACATAATCATGTCGGATTGTGACCGACAGGCTTTTAACTTAAAAGTTAGATTTTAATATCATGTCAGACTGTGTCTGACGGGTTCCGTCTTAAAGGTCAAAGTAATTTCTCATGTCATAAATAAATAAAATTCTGTAATCAATGGGTATCATAAAATTATATTAATATTTTAATATTTTATCACGTCGAGGTCACCATAAACTGTAGGACTTTTGAATATTAGTATTATATTAATGAAGTCCTCCGCGTCCCATTACCAAATATCGGAAAATAGGAGACGGTCGAAGGTTAATGCTTGTTTGTTTAATTAAAATATCTGACTCCAAAGATATGTTTTACATGGTAACTTTAGTTACACGAGTGCCCTTTTGTATTAAACAGGTTAATTCTTCCTAATGGTTAAGCCTTAAAGTATCTGACTCAGAGGTATTTTATAAGCATGCAGAAATCTTAATTCTGTCAGAGACTTCTCTAATACATGGACAGAAACTATATTGACATGTGGATCATAAAATAATTTTTATATCCCTCAGAGGTCAATCTTATATTTGCTTATATTTTACCATTTAACAAGAGATATATTAGCCTTTGATTTCGGTAACAAAGTTTATTTACGAGTAAACAGTAGGATTAATAAAGATTACAATACAAAGTTACAAGGATTCTACTTACACAAATCGCAACTGTTTAATGGAAATGAGTTGTCCAAACTCAATAATGCCTTTTATCCTCTCTCCCCAGAAAAACCATGAAGTCCTCTCAGCCTCACCTCATGTGGAAGCTTCCTAAAAGCTCCCTCCAAAACCACTCTCCCTGTGTGTGTTACATACTTGTATATAAGCTTCTAACTTCTTTAAAGTTTCCGCCCAGGTCATTTAAATGTAAAAAGTTCAGGTATCAGATGGAAACATGTGTCAGCTGTAACAACAGTACAAATCATTCATTTTACTTTGATTTCATCATCACTTTGGGGTCCCTATTGTCCCTGTAAAAGTTGCTTTGCAAGAGCTCACTGATGAGTGAGAATCAATTGTCCTTTCTTTCTGTTTGAGATAATCTCATCACCTGTTTGTGGCTCTTGAGTATCTGCATCGTAAAAGCTGGCAAAGTCACATGTTTATAAGAAACAATTTGTATCAGTAATCTGTACCAGGTATAAATATACTGTATAATACTTTACAACATAATGTACATTTTTTACAGATAATCACCTTAACGAGAGGATTGTATAAATACCAAACATGACATAGTGCAAATCATTATTAATACATAATTATTATTCATTCAATACAGCACAAGTTTCCTTATTTCTACAGTACAAACTTACGTGTTACCTGAACGCTGGAAAGATACAGGAACCAAGAGCCCGCTGGGCCGAGCAAAGCAAGGCAGGCCTTGGTTAAGCAGAGCCTGACCAGGCCAACCAAGCAGAGCAGGGCCCAGCTGCAGCACTGGCCAGAGCTAGACCAGGAGGCCAAAATGAAGAGCCCACGAGAAGAGAGCGAGAGTTTGCCTGTTACATCCTTTTATATCCACATGAACCTTTGATCCTTTTGATGTTAATAAGGCTAGGAGCCAGGATTCTTCCTTCAATTAATATGCCAAGGGGACCAAGCCATCAGGATGTGGAAAACTGCTTAAAACTGGTTTTAGGGACAAATGGTACCGGATGAGACTGATGTGTAGTGAGCTGCATTGTTTGTGAGTGTCACAGTTGTTTCGATCACGTGGTGTGGGTTGGGTTCTGAGTCACGCCCCGTAATCACGCGCACCTGAAATCAGTCACCGGTTTTGTTATAAATACCCTACACGCCCGACCAACACCGCCAGTTTGTCTCGTGCCACGCGTTTGCCTGCCTTGACACTACTAGCCCGTCCGTGCAATCCTAGTTCTGGTTACCTCGTCCTGTGTTCCTGTTTATGCCCGTTTATGTGCTGTTCGTCTCGCCGTCTAGTGCACTCCGTTCCGGTACCCTGTTTGTTTGTATTACTCCCCGTGTGACGTCATCACCCCTCGCCTCACCTTATCCACGTCCTGTGTCCTGTGTGTTCATCTGTGGACTTAATAAACATCTTTGTGACTGTACCTGCACTCAGCTCGTTGTCTCCGAGTAGCGGATCCGCCTCGCTCGATCGTAAGATCGTTACATTACAAACTGGCCAACATGGATCCCTCGGAGCGACGCGCTGTCGGAGTGAAGCCGACATCACCACCACCAGCCGGACAGCAGCCCGACTCACAGCTAGAGCTGCTGTATAGTCGTCAGGAGGAACTGGCGGATCTGGTGAGCCAGTTATCCCTCCAGCTGCAGACTGCGCTCTCCGCGCCGCCCGCAGCGCCAGCACCGGTGACCACACCTCCGAGTTCGGTACTGAACCCGCCGCCCGCGGTTGCCCCACGGTACAACGGTGCCGCTGTTCCCCCGGAGCCTTATAGGGGGGAGCTCCAACGTTGTCGGGGGTTTATATTCCAGTGCCAACTGTATTTCAACATCCGTCCCACGTGCTTCCCCACGGACGCCCATAAGATCGCGTTCGTCATCGGGTTGCTACGGGGACGCACGCTCAGCTGGGCGGAGGCGGCACAGGGACTGACGTCACCCCTGGGCTCCTCGTTTGCCTCGTTCTTGGAGAGATTTCGTGCGGTATTTGATCGGCCGGACTATTCAGAGGACATTGAGACGCGTATACTCACAGTACGACAGGGGGCTCGTTCTGTGGCTGAGTTTGCTGTGGAGTTTCAGACTCTCGCTGCGGAGTCGGGATGGTGTGAGCGCTCGCTCCGCGGCGTGTTCCGCCACGCACTCAGTGACCGCATGCGGGATGAACTCGCTATCCGCGACCGCCCTGACACTCTCCAAGAGCTTATTAGCCTGGCCATACGTATAGACGGGCATATGAATCTTCGCCGCCACGAACGCCAGGTCCGCGCCCCCGCCCCGTCTCGAGGACCTCCGACACCTTCTAGGGACTCCCCCCAGCCCGAGCAGTCGGAGGGGGTCGAACCGATGCAGCTGGGACGCGCCACCCTGGCCCCTGAAGTCCGGAACCATCGTAAAGACCAGGGGCTCTGTTTCTACTGTGGTGGAGGGGGCCACCTGCTGCGAGACTGCACGGTGCGCCCAAAAGACCTGACTCGGCAGTAGGACTTGGGGTTCTGTCGAGTCCCCCAGTAAAACCCCAAGCCCAGCGACTCAGCTTGCCGGCGATACTCACCATCCAGGAGAAACAGGTGACCGTAGACGTCCTATTAGATTCTGGGGCAGAGGAGAATCTTATAGACGTGGGCTTTGCTAATCGCTGTGGTCTGATTGTTTCTCCCTTAGCGAATCCTCTCCACACCCTGGCGCTGGATGGCAGACGATTGTCCCCCATCACGCACCGCACTTCACCTACGCAGCTGATGCTGGAGGGCAACCACCAGGAGAGGATTTGCTTTGCGGTGTTCCATTCCCCCGAGGCCCCCGTCATCCTGGGATACCCCTGGCTGCGCAAGCATAACCCCCACATAGACTGGGTCAGTGGCCGCATTCTGACCTGGGGGGCAGACTGCCATTCGTCTTGCCTGCTCGCCGCTGCCCCTCCCTGCAAACCTCCGCCCTCTAACACCCCTGGCCCTGTGGATCTCTCCTCGGTGCCCCAGGAGTACCATGACCTTGGGGAGGTCTTCAACAGGGACAAGGCATGCCAGCTTCCGCCTCACAGGGTCTACGACGGCGCCATCGACCTCCTGCCGGGTGCCCCTCTCCCGTCCAGCCGGATTTACCCGCTGTCCCATCCGGAGAGAGAAGCCATGGAGAGGTACGTGTCAGAGTGTCTCGCCACCAGTCTGATTCGACCCTCGACCTCCCCCGTAGGGGCCGGCTTCTTCTTTGTCTCCAAGAAGGACGGTACCCTACGTCCCTGCATCGACTACAGGGGACTAAATGCCATCACGGTCCCCTACAAATACCCTCTGCCATTAACATCATCCGTATTTGAGTCTTTGCAGGGAGCAACCATCTTTACCAAGCTGGACCTGCGGAACGCCTACCATCTGGTCCGTATAAGGGAGGGGGACGAATGGAAGACGGCATTCAACACCCCCAGCGGCCACTACAAATACCGTGTGGTTCCCTTCGGCCTCAAGAACGCCCCGGCCGTGTTCCAGTCTTTGGTGAACGATGTGTTGCGGGATTTCCTGGACAGATTCGTCTTCGTCTACCTGGACGACATTCTAATCTTCTCCAGGACTCCCGGCGAGCACACCCGACACGTACGACTGGTCCTGAACCGCCTGCTGCAGAACCGCTTGTTTGCTAAAGCCGAGAAGTGTAGCTTCCACCAGCGGTCGGTGCCCTTCTGATGCCATAGGTGTGATGCTTCATGCTGATTGTCATTTGAAATACAAAGGAGTTTCTCCTGCAGACCAACTGTTAGGCTACAGTATTCCAGAAATATGTAATCTTCTATAAATGTACTATATCACAACCTAGCAATGTATACCTTGTACATAAATAAGCACCTTTAGAAGATGATCATATGCATACCAAACATGACATAGTGCAAACCATATTCATTCAATAAAACACAAGTTTCATTATTTCTACATTACCATGGTGATTTCTTTTGTCTCAAACACCTGTGTGAGGTTTGGGAGTGCTAGGCCACTCCCCCCTGGGTTTTTCCTTTTGATTTTTGGCCGAGGTCGGGGATTGGGTCCTACCTAGTCACATGCTGCCTGCTGACAATACTTAAAGAATGCATGCTCCCTGGGTCAGTAGGCCAGCATTACTTTTGTTAGTATTCGTGCTTTGTTTCGTATCAGTGTATCCCTTTGTTTTGTTTGCATTATTTATGTTTTATTTTCCTGGCACGTTCCGCCTGTGCTTTGGGTTTTGTTCTCGCCTTTCTTTTATTAAAAACCTTTCTGTTGCTTACCTGGTCGCCTGGCTCGCTCATTCGCTCCGCGAACACATCACCCTGCGTAGCAAAGCGCAGCGCCGCCGATGGTTGGACGGCGCACTTTTCTGACAACCTGTCCCTCCACACAGATGTTACTTCAGTAGAATTATACTGTGTTTATTATGAATTAGCTGATAATTTGTGGGGCGGGGCACTGGCTTAGTTGTTAGCATGGTCTCCTCTCAGCGTTAGGGATTTCCGGCGTGTAAAACGAACTCAGAGCTCTTTCATCAATCGTGGTCATCTGTCATTGATTATTTTTCCTGTACACTTGTTTGTCTATTCAGTAAAATCAATTAAATTATTTTGGAACGAAACCGCCAACTTCTGACTGTTTATTGGAACGTAACACCTGCTTAGAACTGGGTTTAAGTGATTGTTGCAGCAGGTGAACCTCATCGAGTCAGATCTGCTGAGTCGTCAGAAAATCAGACAATCAGACAACAATAAATAATGATTTGAAAGAAAGCTTTTATTAAAAATAACGCTTGATAAATTAATTAACACACGTGCACGCACACACACACCCACTCACATATACACATACGCACAGACACTCACACACACACTTACACACATTTACTCACACACACACACAATCAGGACAATCAAATAAGGATGAAAATGAAGACAGGTGACGTGCAAACACACCTGATAATAATGACAGGGCAAAAGTTTAATTACCAAGGATTAATTAAGTAATTAACAAATACTAATAATCAGATTATAAAAGAAAATAATTATAAACAAAGACTAATTAGTATTAACAAGGATTAATTATTTTAAGCAAATACTAATTAACCTGTTAACAAAGACTAATTAACCTATTAACAAAGACTAATTAGTAACAAAGTTACTAATTATTATTAATGAGTAATTAACCTATTAACAAAGACAAATTAACCTATTAACTAAGACTAATTAAACTATTGACTAAGACTATCATCAAAGACCAAGTAACTTATTAACAAAGACTAATTAACCTATTAACAAAGACTAATTATTATGAACAAAGACTAATTAACCTATTAACAAAGACTGATTATTATTAACAAAGACTAATTAACCTATTAACAAAGACTAATTGTTAACAGACTAATTATTATTAACAAAGACTCATTAATATATTAACAAAGACAAATTAACCTATTAACTAAGACTAATTAAACTATTAACTAAGACTTATCATTATAAGACTATCATTATAATTATAAAAGACTAATTAAACTATTAACTAAGACTAATCATTATCAAAGACTAATTAACTTATTAACTAAGACTAGTCAAACTATTAACGTAGACTAATTATTATCAAAGAATAATTAACTTATTAACAAAGACTAAATATTATCAAAGATAAATTAACCTATTAACAAAGACTAATTATTATTAATAAAGACTAATTAAACTATTAACAAAGACTAATTGACCTATTAACAAAGACTAATTGTTATTAACAAAGACTAATTAACCTATTGACAAATATAAATTAACCTATTAATTAAGACTAATTAAACTATTAACACAGATTAATTAACCTATTAACAAAGACTAATTATTATTAACAAATACTAATTAACATATTAGCAAAGACAAATTAACCTATTAACTAAGACTAATTAAACTATTAACTAAGACTCATTATTATCAAAGACTAATTAACTTATTAGCAAAGAATGTTTAACCTATTAACAAAGACTAATTATTATCAACGAAGAGTAATTAACCTATTAATAAAGACAATTTTATTACCACACACTATTATAAACAAAGACTAATTAACCCATTAACAAAGACTAATTATTATTAAAGACTAATGAACCTATTAACAAAGACTAATTAACCTATTAACAAAGAATAATTATCAAATACAAATTAACCTTATTAACAAAGACTAATTTACCTATTAACTGACTAATTATTATCAATAAAGACTAATTAACAGATTAAAGAGGTGGATTGGTTGATGATGTAAATGAAAACAGTGAGGTGTGTTCTTGCGCAGCTGACACACAGTGAAACGTTTCATCTCTACTGATCATCACACATTCAGTCTGAGAAGGTTTTCTTTAAAACTAATAGAATTAACAATATTATTTAAAAATAATAACATGATCAACAGATCATTTAAAATGAAAATGGAAAGTTACAGTTGTATAAATAAACAGGACAGGACTGAGTACTGAGCCCCAAGGAGTTTATATGGAGTTTAAACTTCTATCTCAAATCTATTTTTTTAAATTTTCTTCAGAACATTACATTACAGTTTCATCTGTAAAGATCAAAACAGGACGTGTTAGAGGTTAAACCATTTCATTAGCACCAACAAGCTACTTCTAAATCCTTTACAATTCTATTTAACATTTATGATTTATTTGTTCTAGTTATCGTTGGGTTCTCTCCTCCATCTCACTGCGTAACTGAAGAAGAACCTGAATGATGAGCATCACTGCAGTTACGACGCCAGGTGGATGGATTTATTGGGGACTGTAGAAGACAGCTCCATCAGGCTGCTGTCTGAAGGTCACCATCACGTTTCCAAACCCCAAGGCATTGAGTTTCTCCTGGATCTGAAGAACAAACAGATTATTAGTGAATGAGAGTCATGTAAAACTTATTAATAAATCATGTTGTTGAAGAAATTGAATTGTGATTGTAGGTGGAACCTGATGGAGAAGTAGACCCACCTTCTGCAGCATGGCCGCCTTCACTGTCGGGTCATTCATATTCTGACTGGACTGAAACCTCAGCTGCACTATCTGCTTCTGTCCAGTGATCACTGCAGGAATAACCATGGATTAGGCTTACGTGTTAGTGTAAATGCCAATGGAACGTAAATGGAACCTACATCACCTTTGTAACAGAAGAACGGGTTCAGTAATGTGCAGTCCATGTTGGCAAACAGACCGTTATCATAATAACTGCAGTGCGCGTTATTCTGAACAGGCTGTCCAGATGCCCAGCTGATGGTGGACAGGCTGGCATTATCAGACCATACCCAACGATCCCGGATTAAACCGAGCCAGGTCTGGCCTGGGTTTGCAGCCAGATTCATAACGGCTGTATTTTCTGCAATGCTTTTCACGGTGGCCAGGTCTGTGTGATGGAGTCTGCAGTAGGTCTGAGCATCGTACCAAGTCAGCATGCCGGAGTAGAAAACGTAACTGCTGTTTCCAGCTGCCATCAAATAAAAAATACAATATCATAACTCATTACGTTAACATCGAACATCACACCGTGTCAAGAGCCTGCACTGCCATCACACTCTCTGACACCGCCTCCTCATTAACCCTAATTATCCTCACCTGCAGGCAATCACCACCAGCCTTTATAAACCACTTGTTTCCTCCAGTCCAGTCTGGAGGAAACCCCAATTCACGGTTTAAATCCCACTCTGAGTGGAGTTTCCATGTTCTCCCCGTGGATCCGTGTGGTGTTTTCTCTGGATTCTCCGGTTTCCTCCCACAGTCCAAAAACATGGATCAAGGTCAATTGTATTCTCCAAATTGCCCCATATAGAGTGTGTTTGTGTGTATGTGTAAGTGAGTGTGTGCCCAGTGATAGATTGGCACCCTGATAGATTGGCGCCGGTGTATCTGCCCAGCGCCTGAGACGTTCTTCCCTGGATGGGCATGGGGAACCCCCCCACGACCCTAGTACAGGATAAAGCTGAAGATAACTGATGGATGGATGAATACATTCTCTCCCACCCCCCACCCCCCAGAAATGAATAAAGTATTTTGATTCTGAATTTGTTTTCCAAGCCTCTCAATGGTCATCATTTCAAGGTTTTCTGAAACTGCTGCGTGGTTGGTGCTATTAATCATTTGCTTCCTCTGCCCTGTGTCTCCCAGGTTCTCCTCATTGTTCCCTTGGTCCCGTCTCTCGACTCCATCATCACAACCTACTGCCATTGCCTTATTACTGCCATTTGCTTTTTAGTCATATTGCTACCATTCCTCAATAAACTCTCTTGCCTGCCCTCTGGTATCTGTGTGAGTGTTCCAAACTCCTAACTCCTCAGTATTTAAAAAAGGGCTTGTTTGCCACAACAACAGTTCATTATTCATTATTATTTTTAACAAACATCATAAAAATGTGTAAGTGCTTACCATCGTAGCACATGTAGGGAAACGGGTAATTACACGGATAATCCAACCACTCAGATGTGTCAATGATGGCACACTCTTCAGTGGTATCCAAGGGGTCGGGTTCTCCTATGGTCCACAACTGCACCGCCATCAGCGGTTCGTTATTGTGGGACCACCGCCAGTCCCTGTAGAGTCCGACCCAGGCGAAGGTGCTGAACTGCTGCGTCAGAGCCACAGTCTGCATTTTGATCAGATCCGCAGCACTCTCGGTCGTAGCCAGGTCCACGTATGTACTGCGGCAGAACGTCTGAGCGTCTGCCCATGACAAGCTCTGCTGGATCAAATAGAACTTACGGGGGATGAGCAGAGCATGTGGAACCAAACCTGCCAATGAAATGATAGATTTATTTTACTAGTTTAATTATGGGGCAGAACGGTGGCTTAGTGTTTAGCACGTTCGCCTCTCAGTGCTAGTGATTCCCGGTTCAAATCCCAATCTAGGTGGAGTTTCCATGTTCTCCCCGTGTCCGCGTGGGTTTCCTCCGGGTTCTCCAGTTTCCTCCCACAGTCCAAAAACATGGATCAAGGTAAATTGAATTATCCACATTTCCCCATATAGAGTGTGTTTGTGTGAGTGAGTGTGTGTCCAGTGATAGATTGGCGCCCTGTCCTGGGTGTATCTGCCCAGCGCCCGAAACGTTCTCCCCTGGATGGGCATGGGGAACCCACCCATGACCCTAATAGCGTAAGATAATGGATGGATGGACAGTTTAATTATGTATGAATTAAAATTCCACCTGGAGGACGGTTCTAATGTAAAGGACTGCTGTTAACTAGACACACCGCGGTTCTCAAACAAATAGATCCTTTAATAAAAGTAAATTTTATAAAACGTTCACATCAAAGTCAAGCTACAGTTTACAGTAAAGATGTGAAAGTAAAAATCAAACCTTTCTGTTATTTTCTCTCTTTGGTTCTATTATTCTATTATTTTTATCTATATTTGTGTATTTTCAAGGTATTGAATATTTATAAGTTAAATATTAGTTAACAATTTTCATTCATTCATTCATTCATTCATTATTTTCCCCTTTACTCTCAACAGCGTCCAGGTGGGGGGCGGGTGGAGGGGGGGTTCCCCATACTCATCGAGAATGTTCTGGGAGCTGGGTAGATACACCCAGGACAGGACGCCAATCCATCTCACACACTCACACACACAGGCGCACACACACACACACACACACACACACACACACACACACACACACACACACTCTATGTAACTGCCTACTTAAGCAGTTTAGAATATGTAAATTGCTCATTGTATAATTGTTTATTTGATTTATGTTACAGTTCTTACGGTTGGGTGTAAGATTATGTACAAAATTAAGGTGCAAACTCAAGAATAAACCTAATCAGTATTGGCAAGAATATTTGTGCTGTCGACTTTGAATCTGAGGAAGCTACACTATATATGGGGCAATTGAGAGCATTCATTGTACCTTCAATTCATGTTTTTATACTGTAAGAGGAAACTGGAGAACCCGGAAGGAACCAATGTGGACAATGGGAGAACATGGAAACTCCACCCAGATCAGAATATGAACCTGGATATCTCCCCAGCGTTGAGAGTAAAAGATGCTAACCACTAAGCCACCAATTTTATATTTATTAAATCATTAGCTAGGGTGGCACGGTGGCTTAGTGGTTAGCACGTTCTCCTCTCAGCACTAGGCATTCCGGGTTCGAATCCCAATCTAGGTGGAGTTTCCATGTTCTCCCCGTGTCCGTGTGAGTTTCCTCCGGGTTCTCTGGTTTCCTCCCACAGTCCAAAAACGTGGATTAATATATAACACCCATACAGATTGTGTTTGTGTGAGTGAGTGTGTGCCTAGCAATAGATTGGCGCCCTGTCCTGGGTGTATCTGCCCAACGCCCGAAACGTTCTCCCCTGGATGGTCATGGGGACACCTCCCCACACACACACCGCGACCCTAGCAGAGGATAAAGATGATGGATGGATGGATGGAAATCATTAGCTACTTTGACGTTTTGGGGAGAACATGCTAAAATCAAAAGCGGAACCTCAAACCTTGAAGTTAGTTTACACAGTGTTTCATTCATTCATTTATTATCTCCCGCTTTATCCTCTATTAGGGTCGCGGTGGGGTTCCCCATGCCCATCCAGGTGAGAACTTCTCGGGTGCTGGGCCGATAGACCCAGGACAGGGCGCCGATCCATCGCTGGGCACACACTCACTCACACAAACACACTCTATATGGGGCAATTTTGAGAATTAAATTGACTTGATCCAAGTTTTTGGACTGTGGAAGGAAACCGGAGAACCCGGAGGAAACCCATGCAGACACGGGGAGAACATGGAAACTCCACCCAGATGGGGATTCGAACCGGGAATCCCTAGCGCTGAGAGGCGAACGTGTTAACCACTAAGCCACCGTGCCGCCTACACAGTGTTTCATTATAATGTATTTATTTAATTAGTTATTAAATCACTGACACTGGACGGCATGCTCACTGTGCTGCATTTGTTAACGAGCTCAGTCTCTACACACTGAGGTTCTGAGTTTAGGTTCAGAAAATGATGGAATAATCAGGTTTCATTTAGAAAGTGTTTGATGTTGATGGTTTCCCATGCCCATCCAGGGGAGACCGTTTCCGGGACAGGTCTGCGCTGGGACAGGACAGGATGCCAATCCATCGCTGGACACTCACTCACACAGACACACACACACACACACTCACAAACACTCTCTATATGGGGCAATTTGGAGAATTCAATGGACCTTGATCCATGTTTTTGGACTGTGGGAAGAAACCAGAGAACCGATTTCTGCGGGTTCTCTGGTTTCCTTCCACAGTCCAAATACATGTCCATTGAATTCTCCAAATTGCCCCATATAGAGTGTGTTTGTGTGTGTGTGTGTGCCCAGCGATAGATTGGCGCCCTGTCCTGGGTGTATCTCCTCAGTGCCCGAAACGTTTTCCCCTGGATGGGCATGGGGAACCCCCGCACGACCCTAATATAGGATAAAGTGGAAGATAATGGGTGGATTTCTATTTATATCCTGTCTGACCACATGATCAGTAACGAGCTGCAGCGATGAAGTGAGTCATTCGCTCACCTGTGATGAAGAAGATGATGATGGGTAACTGCTTCATCGCTGATGATGGACTGAAGAATCACTGGAAATAAAAAAGTGCAGCACTTTAAACCGTTCTTATAAACCTGGAACTAAAAACATAGTTTCTAAAGTTCAGGGTTTTTTCTAGATTAAATTTAAGGTTGAGACTGAAGATGGAACCTTAATCAACCATGTGACCCAGTGGTTCTCAGTGTGAGGTGATGGTACGTGTATTTTTAGATCCCTGCATGGTACGTAGGTATTTGGTACATGGTATTTAGTAAAACCGGACTGCAGTGTTCTTTAACCCGCCATGCTTTAGTCTCTCCATCTCATGCTCCTCACATGTTTTTCGCTCGATGCACTTGAATTTTTTCATTTAATTTTGGGGCTTTGGCACTGGGGGGTTTTTTAAAAAAAGCGGTTTGTTTGTACTAAAGGGGCAGCTTTGATGTTGGGGTTTCTTGACAGTGTTGTATTTAAATTTTTGCGTTGGCGAAAGAAGCCGACCGGGCACCATTTCAGCAGAACATTTTTTTTGTATTTAAAAACAGAGCTCACATTCCAACTCCAAACGGGGTTTTAAAACCCCGAACCCAGATTTATATCCAAAATCCCAACCATGAGCTACCCCCTTATGGTCAACTTGCATTTTTTTTTTAGTAATGCAGCTTTTGTATTTTTTTACTTCCCCCAAAAAAAAAAACAAAACGCCAAGTCGGGAATTTAAACTCAAAAATCACCTCACCTTCCACCCCCCCTCATTCCCCCCCAAGAGAAC
>JAFMOC010001064.1:0-70150 GCA_019802505.1 Corydoras sp. C115 | reverse complement strand
GCCTTTTTTTGGACTGTGGGGGAAAACCAAAAAAAACCCGGGGAAAACCCACGCAACACGGGGAGTAGAAACTCCACCCGTGGGGATTCGAACCCGGGGAAACCCTAGTGCTGAAGGCGAACGTGCTAACCACAAAGCCACCATGCCGCCTATTTTATTATTATTATTTTTATTATTATTATTTTATTATTGTTTCTGGGGAAAGGGGGCTCAGTCCTGGGTGTATCTGCCCAGCCCCGAAACATTTCATGGGCATGGGAACCCCCCCGCGACCCTAATAGGATAAACGGAAGAATAATAAATGAATTATTTAGTTTCCATGTTCTCCCGTGTCCGTGGGGTTTCCCCGGGTTCCCCGGTTTCCTCCCACGTCCAAAAAACATGAATCAAGGTAATTGCATTCCCCAAAATTGCCCATATAGTGTTTTCCCTGTGTGGGGGGGCGTGTGTTCCCAGTAATAATTGGCGCCCTTCCCTGGTGTATCTGCCCGATCTGAATGTTCCACCTGGATGGGCATGGAGACCCCTGGGGGGGAACATAGTATTTTTTTGTCTGCCCTACAAAATTCTTTACAATTATTACCACTTAGACTTAAAGAAAATCTAAAAAACAGATAGATTCAGAAAACACAAAATTTTTCTTTAAAAATTTCTTTAAAAAAAAAATTTTGATAAGGTTTGAACAGCAAATAAATTCTTGCCCTTCACCTTGTTTTGGGTTCCTGGTGTAATGGTTAGCACTCTGGACTCTGAAATCCAGTGTCCGATTCAAACCCGGGTAAAACCTTTTTGGGGAAATTATTTTCCGCTTGTTTCAAAAATTTTTTTTCTGATATTTTTTAAAAAATAAAGGGAAAAAACCTTTTAATTTACTGTACTGTACTGTACAGTACAGAAATGAAATTTACTTCTTCATCCATTAACTGTATTTTGAAGGAAAAAGTATTTTTACACTAGTCTTTTTAGAACAGTTTTTATTTTTGAATTAAATTGCTGTTTTTATTGCTGTATAGCTCATGTGGGAGAGGTAAGACTGAGGATCTAAAGGCCGGGTTAGCGATTTAGACAGAACTTTTTTTTCAGTAAAAGGGTTTTGTGCAAAAAATTAAGTAAAATATAAAAAAAAAAATTTATTATTATTAGGTTTTTTACTATTTCAGCAGTTGTCTATTTTAAAATAAATTTTTAAGGAAAAAACTGACTGTTTCACTAACAATCAAATATCCCATCTATTGGCCAATTAAAAACGAATTTTAAAAAAAACTTTTTTTAACGCTGTTTCTATTAATCTGTGTTTTATGATTTAAATAATGGTGTGTGTTATTGTCAATAAGTCACTGCTGGACCACGGGCAAAAAGGGAAAAAGGGGGAAAATTAGCCAAATGGAAAGGGGGAAAAAGGAAGGAAAATTCTGAACGGCCCTTTGGAAAATTAACAATTTTTTTGTCCACAATATCAAGCCCTGTAAATTTTTTTTATTTAAAATTTTTTTTTAACTTGAACTTGAGAAAGGAAAGGAGAAAAGGAGAGCTCGCATGACACAACTTTTACAATGATTGAAAAATTAATCGGGTTTTTGGAAACAGAAAATGCGTAACCCCTTTGTCATGAATCACCAGAATAAAAAAAATTAAAAAAGTTAAAAATATATTTAATATTAAATTAAAAGTTTTAAAAATGTAGCGTATGTTGGGTGTAATATTTTTTAAAAAAGACTGATGTATTTTATTTTTTTTTGTTTTTTAAAGATTTGCGAATAAAAAGTCCTTTGCTGAAAAGTCTGTATTTTAGTTTCAATTAAAGGGCAAAACACTAGGGAAAATTTTTATTAATTTTTAAAATTTTTTTGTTAATTGATGGATTTTTTTTATGTAAAAAAAACCCGGGCGCTCAGCGAACCTAACACTGCTCATTTTAATTTAGGCAATGTTATTTTTTTTGTATAAATATAAAATGATGCAAAAGCTTTGATCGGAAAAACCTGAAAGTATTTTTTTAAAAAAAATTTTTCTTTGGTTTACTTTAGGGCTGCAACAACGAATCATAAAATCTAAAAACGATTTCCAAAGTATCGATAATTATTTCCATTATCTTTTTTCGGGGCGTTTTTTCGCGTTATTTGCAATGCCAAACCGCTTACTCACCTGCACCTTAAATAACTCTGGAAAGTAATATGTGTAACAATGGTTGCAGTAATTTATTTATGCCAGGTGGGGGCTACACAATACAAGTTATTACATACGCAGACTAAACTTACCATCTACATAAACAGTAACCTTGTAGTGCACTCAAATGTACTTTACACCTTCAGGATTAAGACTATACTTTCAGGGATCATTTCTATAGTTTGTAACTTGGAAATGTGATTAGAAAGTGTTGTGTCACCTTAACCATGATGAAGAATCAAGATACTCTCTTTTGAGCATGAATCAGAAATGGAGTGATGAATTAGTTCATCTGCTTTATTTCTTTGATGAATGCTCCTTTTGCTTTTAGCAGAATGGAGAAAGAGAGTTTGTTCAGAGTGGTTATTATGTTTACAGTTTAAAATAGAAAAAACTCTTTATGAACATTGTTATTTATTTGTTTATTATTTGTGTTAAATTCTTGCTATTATATTGGTAACAACACAAATCCCCAAAATGAAAATGTAGTATATTAATGTAATGTCTGGGTCTTAAATGTACTTAATGAGATTTTGACTTCTTTTTTTTTTTCTTACAGTCTCATCTCATCACCCATCCGTTATCTTCCGCTTTATTCTCTATTAGGGTCGTGGTGGGCTTCCCATCCAGGGGAGAAAGTTTTGGACGCTGGGCGACTTTTTTTTCCCCCCCCC
Organism: Corydoras sp. C115; assembly: GCA_019802505.1. Classification (NCBI taxonomy): domain Eukaryota; kingdom Metazoa; phylum Chordata; class Actinopteri; order Siluriformes; family Callichthyidae; genus Corydoras; species Corydoras sp. C115. The sequence goes on along the minus strand of JAFMOC010001064.1, from coordinate 67,310 downwards.
CCGTATTTTCTTTATTTTTTTTACATTTTATTTTCTAATAAGAGCTCCGTTTGAACTAATTAATTCAGTTTTTTTATGTTTTCTTTAGGAAAGCAACTTTGTGTCTTGTTTTGTCAAACAAACTTGAAACTGGAAACTCCATTTAGAATGGGATTTGAACCAGGAATCCCTAGCACTGAGAGGCGATTGTGCTAACCACTAAGCCACCATGCCACCCTCATCTCATCATCTTCCATTTAATCCTAAACTAGGGACTAGGGTAGAGGGGGGTTCCCCATGCCCCTTTAGGGTGCTGGGCAGATACACCTTGGACTTATTTTTTCCAGTTCAGTTCCACATGCTGCATCTTCTTTATTCTCTCTTTGCATATTTGGTTTTCTTTATTAGTGTATCTTCTAGCAGGAAGATATTGAACGAATGATTCTCATAAAGAATTTCCTTAAAACAACCGACTCTGGTGGGACTCCAACCCACCACCTTTGAATGACCACAACACCTTAGAAGTCCAATGCACTATCCATTGCGCCACAGAGCCAACTGTGTGAAATACATATACCAACAATGTTTACTCTTTTTTATTTTATTTTAAAATTATCATATAAATGGAAATATCCATCCATTATCTTCCGCTTTATCCCCTATTAGGGTCCAGTGGGTTTCCCCATGCCCATCCAGGGGAGAACGGGCGCTGGGCAGAAACACCAAGGAGAACATGGATACTTCAACAAGATTGGGAAGAGAGGCGAACATGCTAACCACTAAGCCACCGTGCCGCCTCAATGGAAACATATATTGCTTAAATGGTTTCGTAGTTAAATACTGTATATGTGTTTAGTATTTTAACACAGATTCTGTCTCCTGACAGGAACTGACACAGAACCAAACCCAGTTGAAATGTGCGCATATTCACCTTACAGCGAAAATAACTTCTCTATGCTAAATCCAAGGTTATTTAAAAGTTATTTGCTAATTAATTAGTTTTATAAATTCACCAGATAATGTTATGTTACTCATTACCCACATTTTACACCATCTTAAATAGTGTCCCCTTAGCAGAGTGCACTTTAGAATATGCACATTATCAGATGTTCCCTATGTAGTGCACTTGTTTACAGTAATATAACTAAATGAAATTGTGCACCTATAGTTTCTGCACTCGCTGCATTTCTCAGTTCAAACATTCTGATCAGGTCACATGCTCATCCCTGCAGATTCAATCTGTAGAACCTCAGATCAGGAAGATCAGACCTTTATTGACTGAACAGTCCACATAACTGCTAGTCCAAGTCCTCATCCTATCCCAGTTCCATTACTGTAATGCATTACTTGCTGGTCTTCCAGTTTGCACAATCAGACCTCTACAGTTGATCCAAATGTTACTTCACTTCTCATGCATTCAGTACAAGGTACTGACTCTGGTCTACAGGATCTGATCTTTCTCACCTTAACTCTATTTTACAAAGACTTGCTGCACTCAAGTGTTGAAGATCTCCTGGTGCTTTAATCTCTCCATTAATTCTCACTCCATATTGTTCAGCACTGCTTAATGGTGGAATGATCTCACATTTACATTTAGTCATTTAGCAGATGCTTTTATCAAAAGCAACTTACCAATGAGAGAACACAAGTCCAGAGTTAAGGAGGAAGCAGCTACACTGTAGTATTATACATCCTGATCATTATCCAATCTGTTTAAAGTGCCTTGATCATCCACATTTTTTATTGATTTATAATATGTCTGTAATGCTGAGACATTTAGCATCTTCAAGAAACAACTAAAAACATTTATTTTCTGCAAGCACTTAAAAAAATGTGAGACAATAAAGGATTTGTAGGAAGACATTTTGACATCATTATGGAGTTTATTAATTTATTTTAATATTGTTTGCTGTGGCTGTGAATGTGTAGTCTTTTATATTTTAATATTAGATTTTATAATAAACCGTCATTATAAATTCAGGGTTTTTACCTGAGTATGAAGATGAACAGTAGAAATCATGAGCGCAAAAGGTTGAACTATTCTATTAGTACAGATAAGTGATTATTTTGTTGAACTCAGAATTTATTTACACAGACTGTAAAATATTAAATCACAAAACACTATAAGGTCTGTAAGACTTTAGTTTACTGAAGCTACATGTCTGAACCGTACTGGGTTCTTGTCATGTCCTGGAGAAATAGTTGATCCACAAGTAACTATATATTCATTCATTCATTATCTTCCGCTTTATCCTATATTAGGGTCGCGGTGGGGTTCCCCATGCCCATCCAGGGGAGAACGTTTCGGGCGCTGGGCAGATACACCCAGGACAGGGTGCCAATCTATTGCTGGGCACACACTCACTCACTCACACAGACATGCACGCATACACACTCTATATGGGGCAATTTGGAGAACTCAATTGACTTGATCCATGTTTTTGGACTGTGGGAGGAAACCGGAGAACCCGGAGGAAACCCACGCAGACACGGGGAGAACATGGAAACTCCACCTAGATGGGGATTCGAACCGGGAACCCCTAGTGCTGAGAGGCGAATGTGCTAACCACTAAGCCACCGTGCCGCCTAACTATATATATTCACATTGACAATTGTTACATAGATGGGATATAAACCTTACCTTATCTATTATAGTTACAAATAAGGTGCTGAATAAGGTCTAACTTGTGTTAACAAGCTGAGGACTGTGGAGGAAAATTGTATTTTACTATATTAGCAGTAGTAGTATATTAGTATACTGTAGTGCATTCATTCCAGTTAGATCAACATATTTCTGCAAGTATAAAACATTATTTTTTAATGTTCCTGTAATGTTTTTAATGCTATTCTGTCTGGAGCGTGTATCTCTTTATTTTGTGTAATAATGTGCTAAAAAAAAGCCCAGGCCAACGGGAAAATTTGTGAATTATGAGAAATGGCTTTAACTAAATATGTATAAAGGATGTAGAAATATCCGTCTCATATCTCAAAACGTTGCTTATTGTCTATTTTAACTTTTTGTGGCAGAGCCCTACTGCAATAGTATTACTATTCTTTACATAATTTATAGTAAAATGTTTAAAATGTCATTGTCTTAATGTTTTTTCCAGCACACAGGAGAACAGATTTAAAGCTGATTTAGGTGAAGAGACTTTTGGGGATCTGGCAACTCTGTTAGTTCCTCTGTTCATCTTTATCTGACGAGTCGCTCCTCTGATTTACTGATTCACTGAGAGTCGGATATTCAACTAACAGTCTCCTACTGTTCTTCTTTAATTGCAGCTTTAACTTTTTATTTTAAACTTAATATTTTTTTAATTAATGCAATTCGTATCTTATTTATCATAAAATAATAAACATTTTTATATCGTAGTTTAAAGTACTTTCTTTGACCCAATTTATTCTGTACTAAATTTTTGTGACATTCTTTTGTCTCCAATCTCTCTACAGTTCTTATTTACCGAAAAATGTCAGAATGGCCGAGTGGTCTAAGGCGCCAGACTTAAGGTATCTCACCTTCCACATGAGAATTCTGGTCTCCATTTGGAGGCGTGGGTTCAAATCCCACTTCTGACATAATTCTTTTGAAAAAAAATGTTTTCTGCAGCTCTAAAAAGAATGATTTAACTGACAACAGTGAAGTAGCAGACAGTACAAAAGTGTAAAGACCCATTATTCACTTTCTGATTATTTAAACTCCAACATCACAATATACTCTCTCTCTCTCTCTCTCTCTCTCTCTCTATATATATATATATATATATAGTATATATATTAATATTTGTTTAATGTAGGTTCATTGGTTTTTATTTAACTTTAAAACATGTCTAAATATGTCTTTATGAGGAAGCGTTTTTAATTCAAATAATAAGTGTGGTGTACCAAATAGCGCAACGTACACCACGTATATGCCCTAGGTGTCTGTGTAGGGTATACATTATGAAGTGCACTTTGTTACCAAACAATAGCATTTGACATTCTTCCCGGGAATGAAACAAAGCACGACTGAACGAATGTAACAAATTAAAACAGATTTTAATTTACAGATTCATTTGAGTATAATTTTAAGTGTAAAATAGTAAACTATTAAACTATTTCTATATTTTTAAACATTAAATTTAAAGGAGTTAGATACTGGTTACCTCTGTTTAGTACTTTTTAGCGGTTTTCATCTGCAGGCGTAGATGAAACTAATTTACTAACTAACTAAATCAATATTTCTAATCTATTAAGTTTTACAAACGTCCGTCTGAAACAGAACATCCAGTTTATCTGTCAAAATAGATAAGTTTTCGTCTCAGGTTTCCATCCAGGGGAGAACGTTTCGGGCACTAGACAGATACACCCAGGACAGAGCGCCAATCTATCGCTGGGCATAATCAGAATCAGAATACTTTATTAATCCCCAGGGTGAAATTGCAGTTATAATAAAGATCATAATCATTTTTTATGTCTCATTAAAGAGACATTGCACTGTGTCCTGGATTTCCTTTCTGTTCAGGAGCCTGTCCTAGGCTGAGCTGAGAACACTACAGAGTGAGAATTAGCACCACAATGAGCTGGAATCACCAGGCGACATTCATCACTAGAGCAAAATAAACGAGTTGGAGTGTGTTTTGAAAATATAGAGTGAAGGTAAGAAGTGGAAAATGCAGAAATGCTCCTGTACAAGACAGAGTCACTGTCTTGTACTGAATGCAAGCATCTACAGGGAGCCAAAGGAGAGAGATGCATAGTGACATGAGATTACAATCTTGTTCGTTTCATTCTCTTCATGAACTGTATTTTAGAGTTTAAACAAAATTCAAACAAAACAACTCTTTTCTGTATTGTGTTTATATGTACATTTTACAGCAGGCTCTAGTTAAACATGTGAAAATCAGACACCTTAACCAAAATGTTTAGGCTTCATGTTGTGCACTTACTGTTTAAATTTAAAAGCATGTTTAGATATCTTATCGACAAATTTCCCCATTTTCAATTTTTTTAGTTAAAATAAATATTAGAGACTAAAATGCCTATATGAATCCATTACTGGGATAGAACACATTAGGTCTGAGGCATGGCGTTGGAGTGCGGCGTTGTGTTCAAACTTAAAGGCATGTGAGTTGTGTGCATCCTTAATGAACTGTAAGTAATCACAGATGCTCTGGATTATAGAAACATTTCTGCAGCCCATCACTGCCTTTTGTTAGTTGTAAATATTTCAATTTAAGTTACGATAACCCATGTGGTGCGTGGGTAAGTTAATGCTATCATTACTGTCTTTACATTATGGTTTTGCTTTATGAATATATTCATTCATTATCTTCCGCTTTATTAGGGTCGCGGGGGGGTTCCCCATGCCCATCCAGGGGAGAACATTTTGGGCGCTGGGCAGATACACCCAGGACAGTAGCCAACCTATCACTGGGCACACACTCACACAGACACAGACACGCACACATACACACTTAATATGGGGCAATTTGGAGAGCTCACTTGACTTGATCCTTGTTTTTTAACTGTGGGAGGAAACCGGAGAACCCAGAGGAAACCCACGTAGACACGGGGAGAACATGGAAACTCCACCCAGATGGGTATTCGAACTGGAAGTCCCTAGTGCTGAGAGGCGAACGTGCTAACCACTAAGCCACCGTGCCACCCTTTCTGAATATAGTAAATTGCTATAATTATTGTAGTGTTTATCTTTGGTTAAGCATATGTTCAGTATTATTTAGATCGTGCATTGCAATTTATACTTAAATTTCAGTAATATTTAGTTTCTGTATTTGTGCCTTTTATAGAGCACACATATACCCACACACACACATCTTGCTGTGTTCAGCCTTTACCTACCTGCCTTTGAGATCCCTGTGCTGGACTGTTGTGTTGCTAAATTGAACACTAAATAGACACTACTGCACCTTTTCAGCACCTATAACCTTCAATAGTTACTACAGGACAGTCTTACCTGTCTCTTCTTTTTGTGTCAGACACAGTAACCCACTTAGTGGATGCACTCGATTACTGATAGGTGGTGTTTTTTCTGATGTATGTAAAAGGAGTCACAGAACAATAGATATTTAAAACAATTGGTTTACTTTGACGCTGATGCTTCTCCAAATAAATGACAATGCACAGATATTTTGTTGTTGCTGGATTTAGTTGTCACTGAATAAAAAACTTTATTACTTTTTGATACTGTGCAAAGTAAGAAATTTCATCGATACATTAATAATGGACACAAAGATGTGGATTTCATGTGAAAGCTCATAGTCTGCAGTCTGTCAAAATATGATTTAATTTTTTATGTCTAGCAATTAAAAACACTTTTTACAACACAATTCATATTCATGTTGTTGTTTCAGGTTACACCCAGGACAGGACGCCAGTCTATCACTAGGCACAGACACACACACACACACACACACACACACATACACAAACACACTCTATATGGGGCAATTTGGAGCATTCACATTACCTTGATCCATATTTTTGGACTGTGGGAGGAAAGTGAAGCAACCCAATTAAACAAGATGCTGGTGGTTCGATCCCACACATAAATCAGAATACATTATTAATCCCAGAATGGAAATTGCAGTTTGGACAGATGCTTCATTTGTCGTGTTATATACAGAAGTAGAGTAAGAATGTAGTTGTCTTCATTCCTCTTTACTCTGCTTAAGCAAAAGGAAATAACTCATGCATGCAAGGAAATGTGTAAGGTCAATAAGCAGTAAGAAATAATTATCACTGTCGACACATTTGGCAATGATTAGCTTTCAACTTAATAAAAAAAAAACTCACACAACGTGGGGCTCTAACCCACAACCCTGAGATTAAGAGTCTCATGCTCTACCGACTGAGCTAGCCGGGCCAAAGACTCCACATTCAAGCTAGCAAAATGTCTGTCAGTCTTTAAGTTGCAGCTGGTCCAAAAATCGTGACCATGTCTGTGTCTATGTCTATGTTGTCATATACACTCACCGGCCACTTTATTAGGTACAGCTGTCCAACTGCTCGTTAATAATTAATTTCTAATCAGCCAATCACATGGCGGCAACTCAGTGCATTTAGGCATGTAGACATGGTCAAGACAATCTCCTGCAGTTCAAACCGAGCATCAGTATGGGGAAGAAAGGTGATTTGAGTGCCTTTGAACGTGGCATGGTTGTTGGTGCCAGAAGGGTTGGTCTGAGTATTTCAGAAACTGCTGATCTATTGGGATTTTCACGCACAACCATCTCTAGGGTTTACAGAGAATGGTCCGAAAAAGAAAAAACATCCAGTGAGCGGCAGTTCTGTGGGCGGAAATGCCTTGTTGATGCCAGAGGTCAGAGGAGAATGGCCAGACTGGTTCGAGCTGATAGAAAGGCAACAGTGACTCAAATAGCCACCCGTTACAACCAAGGTAGGCAGAAGAGCATCTCTGAATGCACAGTACGTCGAACTTTGAGGCAGATGGGCTACGAGCAGAAGACCACACCGGGTGCCACTCCTTTCAGCTAAGAACAGGAAACTGAGGCTACAATTTGCACAAGCTCATCGAAATTGGACAATAGAAGATTGGAAAAACGTTGCCAGGTCTGATGAGTCTCGATTTCTGCTGCGACATTCGGATGGTAGGGTCAGAATTTGGCGTCAACAACATGAAAGCATGGATCCATCCTGCCTTGTATCAACGGTTCAGGCTGGTGGTGGTGGTGTCATGGTGTGGGGAATATTTTCTTGGCACTCTTTGGGCCCCTTGGTACCAATTGAGCATCGTTGCAACGCCACAGCCTACCTGAGTATTGTTGCTGACCATGTCCATCCCTTTATGACCACAATGTACCCAACATCTGATGGCTACTTTCAGCAGGATAATGCGCCATGTCATAAAGCTGGAATCATCTCAGACTGGTTTCTTGAACATGACAATGAGTTCACTGTACTCAAATGGCCTCCACAGTCACCAGATCTCAATCCAATAGAGCATCTTTGGGATGTGATGGAACGGGGGATTCGCATCATGGATGTGCAGCCGACAAATCTGCGGCAACTGTGTGATGCCGTCATGTCAATATGGACCAAACTCTCTGAGGAATGCTTCCAGCACCTTGTTGAATCTATGCCACGAAGAATTGAGGCAATTCGGAAGGCAAAAGGGGGTCCAACCCGTTACTAGAATGGTGTACCTAATAAAGTGGCCGGTGAGTGTATGTTGTCATATATAAAGGTGTTTTTTTGGGTTCCTAAAGGCTTGGCTTCTTTAGGGGCATAGTCTGGGGCTTTTTTATCACCTGTCTTTTTCCATCCCAACGTAGCACATCTGATCTTAAACGCCTAAATAGAATTTAAAAATAAACTGTTAATAGAGACACCCCCCCGTGACCCTAATAGAGGATAAAGCAGAAGATAATGGATGGATGGATGGAATAATTATACAAAACATTTTTACTGGACATCTTGTTGGACACTCACTGCACATTAGAGGTTTGTTTTTCTGTCTCTCAACAAATGAATACGGAGTATTGCGTTCATTATGTGTATCTGGTGTACAAATCCAGTGAACTACAAACAAAATTAAATTATCATTCATCTCATCTCTATATCTTGACCACTTTAGTGTGTGAGAGTGGACATCGCAAGGTCGCAAAGTTTTGATTCTGTCACAGCTAAACTTGACAACGTGGTATGCATTGTCAAAATCTAGTAAAAATCTCAGTAAAGTACAGATACCTAAAAAAACCCTACTTTTACTACAGTAACGAAGTACATTTAATTCATTATTCACCACCTCTGAGCCACAAATATTGCGGACAATAAAATCCAACATTTTATGCACTATATATGTTAACTATATTTTTTGTTGACTATAAACAAAAGCAGAAATTCAAATTGATCTGAATGTGAAATGAAAACATGCTGTGTGGATAAAGAGTGCCTGGACGTAATGCTCGGGCATAGCAGTTGTAAAAAGAAAATTGAAAAAGAAAACTGTTGTGAAAAGCCATCTCCACTTTGCAAATCTGACAGAGCACCACGCTGTTGTGTTTCTGTGTAAAGTGCTCCCACACTTTAGTTGCACACGGGTAATTCTGATTCTGATTCTCAGCAACAAAACAAGGCTCGTTGGTCTAGGGGTATGATTCTCGCTTCGGGTGCGAGAGGTCCCGGGTTCAAATCCCGGACGAGCCCAATCTTGTCTTCTGATTGTTTTCTCTTTGAACATCTTTACCACAAACACTAACAAAATATTAATGCTTAGAAAATTACAATTAAGCAGATTAAGTGAAAGAATCATTACAATACTTAATAAAATAAACATAAAATCACAATGTTGACAAATAGGTTTTTATTGTCATTTCCTCAGAATAGAAGTTCACAGTAATATGAGATAAGGCTTCTTTGGGATCTTGGTCCAATACAAGCAAATCAGGACTAAATTTACTTCAAACTCTGATTTCTGTTGTATTGGTGGTGTGCAGTCCTGCAGGATGGATTCAATGGACGTGTATAGTTTTTCAAATTGTTGACTTCAATCACCTGATCACTACGCAATCTGTACATGGCTGTCCTACACTGTTGATGCTGCTCGGTCACTGAAGGAAGATAAGTTCCCTGCTGAGCCTTGGTTTCCGCAAGGTTCATTCATTCATTTTTCTCCGCTTTATCCTTGACTAGAGTCGCAGGTGGGGTTCCTCATGCCCATCCATGGGAGAACGTTTCGTGCACTGGGCAGATACACCCAACACCCAGGACAGTGCGCCAATCTTTCGCTGGGCTCACACTCACACTCTATATGGGGTAATTTGGAGGATTCAATTGACCTTGATGCATGTCTTTGGACTGCTGGAGGAAACCGGACAACCTGGAGAAAACCTACGCGGACACGGGGAGAACATGGAAACTCCACCTAGATTGAGATTACGAATCCCTAGGGCGAACCCTAGAGGCGAACGTGCTAACCACTAAGCTACTGTGCCACCCTCCTCTCAAGGTTAATCTATAAATACTTACTCACAAAAAAATAACAAAAGAGGTCTGTCAGAATAGGGTTTCGAACACAAACCTCAGTTAGAGACCACGACCTGAATGAAGCATCTTAGACCGTTCGGACATCCTGACTTCCAATTTGCCAACCTACCCTGACAATCAAATTAAAATCAGAGACGGGATCCATAGACACGTCCCTTAGACAATATATTAAATTATAATTAAATAATAATATATAATAATAAATTATATTATTTTAGTAGATTAACATTACTATATTAGTAAATTATATTAAGAAAAATATTTTCATGGCATTTTTAAAGAATTATTACCATTTCATCTCTGGGGCTCTATACATCACCTAATGTCTTGTTTGAAATAGAATCATTCAGCTGGAATTAATGTACATTGAATGTTTTAAGTGACAATAATAATAAAAAAGGATCTGCTGGTAGCAGTGGGATTTGAACCCACACCTCTGTAGAGACTGGAGCTTAAAGCCAACGCCTTAGACCGCTCGGCCATGCTACCTGATCTTACATGGAACTTGAGCAACTGAAGTTTTTAATCAGGTAAATGCCATCAAGACACAAATAGGGAGGAAATAAATCAGGTGAATAATTTCTTGATCAAATGCACCAAAAAACACCTCACCAAAACAGGGTAAAATGACACTTTATCTCTCACATTTCTAACATCACGTTTGCTACTGAAGCTTCCATCCATCCATCATCTTCCGCTTTATCCTCTACTAGGGTCGCGGGGGTGGGGTCCCCAACATTTCGGGAGCAGGGCAGTTACACCTAGGACAGGGCACCAATCTATTGCTGGGCACACTCACTCACACACTCTACATGGGGCATCCATACATCCATTATCTTCCGCTTTGTCCTCTACTAGGGTCGTGGGGAGGTTCCCCATGCCCATCCAGGGGAGAACGTTTCCTGCGCTGGGCAGATTCACCCAGGACAGGGCGCCAATCTATCGCTGGGCATACTCACACAAACACACTTTATGGGGCAATTTGGGGAATTCAATTGACCTTGATACATGTTTTTGGACTGTGGGAGGAAACAGGAGGAAACCCACGCGGAGAACATGGAAACTCAACCCAAATTGGGATTCCATCCGGGAATCCCTAGGACTGAGAGGCGAACGTGCTAACCACTAAGCCACTGTGCCACCCTCTATATGGGCAATTTGGAGAATTTGGAGATCCATGTTTTTGGACTATGGGAGAAAATGGGAGAACCTGGAGGAAACCCACACAGACACACGAAGAACATGGAAACTCCACCCAGATTGGGATTCGAACCGGGAATCCCTAGCGCTGAGAGGCGAACGTGCCTCTTAGACATGTCATCAATCCTTAGTGTTAAAAAAATTAAGAAATAAATAAATCTGCAAGAAGTGGGATTTGAAACCATACCTCAGATAGATACTGCAATCTAAACACAGTGCCTTAGATCACACAGCTATCCTGACAACTAAGAGTAAACTGTCAATGGACTCTCAAAATGAAATTAAAACAGGAAGCTGCAGTCATTAGACTACAAATTATTTACACAGAAGTTATATCAGAAGTGGGATTTAAAGCCAGATCTCTTAAACAATTCACCTCTCCTGACTGTTATAAATTAAATACAACAAAAATCTGCTAAAAATGGGAGTTGAACAAATGCCCCTAAGTGTCACAGAGATTGTTGTGAGAAGAGTGCTCTGTACATATCACTTTGTCCTACATTCCCAGCTTCACTGGGATTCAATTTCATCTTATACCAAGTATTAACTTTGCTGTTAAAGCTGATACTATACAGTTGCAGCACCTGAGCAGCAGTTACAGAACTATAGCATCAGCACAAAAAACACTTTCAAACTGCAATTCTAGAACTTAAAGCAAACTGTTGAGAACACAAGACAGACTTCAGATCTTTAATTGTCAATAAGACTTCATCATTCATGGCTTATCATATAAAAGGCTTTGGCATTTGTGATATAGTAGTTAGAAGATCTACTGTCCAAGCATTTCACCTGGTATCAGTTCCTGGCCAATGCAAGCCCTTTATCTTCCTGTTAATGTGAAGTTAGGACAGCACTACAGTGTTTTATATTAGATCTTATATAACTCTAAATTAAACTTCATGTCAGAATCGTAACTCTGCTTGATGAAATTAAAATACACACTTCATGCTGACAATGAGTCAGAATACAAGTGAAATAAAAAAGGCTTATTTAGGATTATGAAATCCAAATTCAGAATTAAATTTAGTTCCAGCTGTAATATTGTCCTGGCTTTAACAGCAGTTTAATTTCTCTCTCCTCTCGCCGGACACGGTGGCGCGTGCCTGTGATCCAAGCTACTGGGAGGCTGAGGCTGTTGGATCGTTTGAGCTCAGGGGTTCTGGGTTGCAGTGGACTATGTTGAGCGGGTGTCCGCACTAAGTTCTGTATCGATATGGTTCTCCTGAGGGAGCTCGGGACCACCAGGTCGCCTAAGGAGGGGTGAACCGGCCCAGGTCGGGAACGGAGCAGGTCAAAACCCCCATGTGGAACAGTAGTGGGTTTGTGCCTGTGAATAGATGCTGCACTCCAGCCTGAGTAATACAGTGAGACTCAGTCTTTTATTATTCCACCTCCTCTAAATCTAATCCAACATTTACAACAAATACACAACACTTCAAAACTAATTCAGCAGTAAACTGTTCACACAAATACTTTTTTCTCTTCTATCACTCCTCACATCTTCTCTGCAGTTCACATTTCAAGTCTTCATCTCTACAACAGCGCCTCCTCTCGAAACAAAATGAAATTCCACTCGAAATACTTAAACATTACTGACTGAGAAGAGAAGCTTTTTCATTACATTACAAGTTTTTACAAGGTTTTGGTGGTATAGTCTTTATCATAGCTACCTTCCAAACAGATAACCTGGGTTTATTTTCCTCACTTCCTACCAATGAATGAGTCTGTTTCTATGTTGCTTCATCATCTGAACTCTCATCACTGCTGCTGGGCAGATTACAGTCTTGCTCATTTCATTCTATTCATGATCTTCATCTACTGCCTTTTAAAATTCACATTGTTTGTTGGCATTCTAATTGAATTTGTCACTTACTAATGAATAGGTAGCTTTGTGGATGAGGTGGTCGAGTGGTTAAGGGGATGAACCGCTAATCCATTGTACTCTGCATGTGTGGTTTTCTCATTGTAATATATACTATACTCCATGATCCACAGAAACTAACCTCAATTAGTTGATCCATGACTGGGATAGAACACAAAAATCAGTGACTACAAAACAGTTGTACAATCAAATCCTATGTGTCAAGTTTCTGTATAAACTTTGCATTGTTTTTGTCGATGGACTCTTAATAAAACTATGTGATATTATCAGAATCAGAATACTTTATTAATCCCCAGGGAGAAGATTATAGATTTGATCTCTACACACATCGACTATGTCGACATAATCGATTACAAAAATAAATAGATTTTCTAAACTTGTGTCGATTCTTCAACAAAATGGCGGCGCCCTACCGAAAAGATGGATTTGTCCGTAGCGTAAAAAGCATGTGTGCATCTAAAGTGTGGGAGCAACTCACACAGAAACACAACAATGTGGTGCTCTGTCAGATGTGCAAAGTGGAGATGGCTTTTCACAACAGTACAACTGCTACACACGAGCCTTTAAAGTGCAAACATGTCTGCACAACAAATCCACATGGCAGCAAAACAGCAATGTAGGTTTAGTTTACTTGTCTTTCTTTTATATTAGCATATTATTTTAAGACTTTTAACAGTTCAACGTGTTTCCGTTATTAGTAGTGCATTAGTAGTAGTGCGTTTCTTGGTCGTCAAGTGTAGATACACGCACCTTTTCTTAATACCATTCATGTAACATGTTTTCAGATCACATTCAGATTAATTTAAATTTCCTCGGTTCTATATATTCATTCATTCATTCATTCATTATCTCCCGCTTTATCCTCTATTAGGGTCGCGGTGGGGTTCCCCATGCCCATCCAGGGGAGAACGTCTCGGGCGCTGGGCAGATAGACCCAGGACAGGGCGCCAATCCATCGCTGGGTACACACTCACACACTCAAACACACTCTATATGGGGCAATTTAGAGAATTCAATTAACTTGATCCATGTTTTTGGACTGTGGGAGGAAACCGGAGAACCCGGAGGAAACCCACACGGACACGGGGAGAACATGGAAACTCCACCCAGATGGGGATTCGAACCGGGAATCCCTAGCGCTGAAAGGCGAACGTGCTAACCACTAAGCCACCGTGCCGCCCGGTTCTATATAGTCAACAAAAAATATATAGTCAACATATTTAGTCCATAAAATGTCGGATTTTATTGTCCACGGTGTTTGTGGTACAGAAGTGTACTGAAGTACTGAAGTCCGTTACTAGAGCAAAAATAATAGTATGAGGGTTGGACCTTAAATAGTGGCAACTGTTTATTCACAACCAATACAAAGGAGTTACATGTTTGCACCTGTTACTGTCCTTCAAAGTAGTCACCAGCGTTGTGTAGAACCCGTTGCCAGTGATGTGGAAGGCGTAGTACACCGTTAGCCAAGCCTGTTCTGTTGATGGTACGAATGGAGTGGTCTACTGCCTGTCGAATCTCTGGAACAGTTCTGAAGCGAATGCCACTAAGTGGTTCCTTCATCTTCAGAATCAAATCAAAGTCAGAAGGACTTAAGTCCGGGGAGTATGGTGGATGGTACTGTACTTCCCAGTACAGGCAGTCGCTTTTGAACTGTTTTTGACAGTAACAGGTGCAAATATGCAACTCTTTTGTATCAGTTGTGAATAAATAGTTACCACTATTTAGGTTTCAACCCTTTTATACTGTAGAATAATTATACATAATTAATAATAAAAGTATGATTTTTTTTTTTCAAGTCGAGGTATAAAAGTGCATACAAAATAAGTGTAAAATACAAATAAAAACATTCACATAAAATTTTAATAATACACCAACAGAAAGTTAAAAAATTACAATGTAAGATGGAATAGTAAAACAGCACTAATAATAAAACACTAAAGTGATAATAATAATAATAATAATAATAATAATAATAATAATAATAATAATAATAATAATCCATCCATCCATTATCTTCCGCTTTATCCTATATTAGGGTCGCAGGGGGGTTCCCCATGACCATCCAGGGGACACCGTTTCGGGCGGGGGAGATACACCCAGGACAGGGCGGCAATCTATCACTGGGCACACACTCACTCACACAGACACACTCTATATGGGGCAATTTGGAAAACTCAATTGACTTGATCCATGTGTTTGGACTGTGGGAGGAAACTGGAGAACCCGGAGGAAACCCATGCGGACACGGGGAGAACATGGAAACTCCACAAAAATGGAGATTTGAACCAGGAATCCCCAGCGCTGAGAGGCGAACATGCTAACCACTAAGCCACCGTGCCGCCCAATAATAATAATAATAATAATAATAATAATAATAATAATAATAATAATGGATGACACGGTGGCTTACTGGTTAGCACGTTCGCCAGTGATAGATTGGCATCCTGTCCTGGGTGTATCTGCCCAGCGCCCGAGACGTTCTCCCCTGGATGGGCATGGGGAACCCCCCGTGACCCTAATAGAGGATAAAGCAGAAGATAATGGATGGATGGAGTCACGATGGGCAATAGTGACATAAGAATCTGAAAATCTTTGGCTGGGTGTTTTAACCTTGAACTCATCTCTTTTAAAGGAGATGAACAAAAGCTATTAGTACGATTTGAACCCATGTCTGCGAAGAGACTGGAACCTTAATCCAGCACCTTAGACTGCTCAGCCATGTTACCTGCTTCTCAGCGCTACAGGAGACAAATATTGTTCTGAAGTAGTGAGTTTGGTGTGAAAGTGTGAAAGACAAAAAATTTAGGGGATTTTAAAAGAAAACTCAATTCTCACCATTTCATGTCTGGGGCTCTATACATCACCTACTGTCTTGTTCAGAATAGTATCATTCACATGGAATAAATGTTCATTCAATGTTTTAAGTGACATTAAAAATGATGTGTTGGCGATTTGAATCCATGCCTCCAAAGAGACTGGAGCCTAAATTCAGGGCTTTATAATCGCTCAGCCACTTTTTTTTAATCAGGTAAATATCATCCAGACATGAATATGAAGAAAATAAATAAGATGCATAAGGGCCACTCCAAACTAGAGCACCCTTTTAAAGGAACATACAAGAGCTTAAAGTGTCAGCAGTGGGAATTTAACCCACGCCTCCAAAATGTCTGGATTAAGAACATTGACAATGTTAGTTTCTAAGGTTACAAGGCTTCAAAGGTTCCAAAGTTAGAATTAAGGGTTAAAGAGTTTATTAAGGAGTCAGCGGCACGACATGAAGCCATTTGCTCTCTTTGATATTTAATGCAGCCAATGAGGTTTGTGTTTTGTTTGTATACTATTTGTGTTTACATAAAGTTTATTACCTTTCCTAGTATTAAGGTGAATTAATATGTAATTGTGGTTCTAAGTCAAGATGTATATTCGTGAATTTGTGTGGTTAAACAAACAAAGGATCATTCTTAAGATTAATAGTTTACAATGTAGAAATTGCTCATTGTACATTTGTTTATGTTATGATTATGATTTATGTTATAGTTCTTAGGGTTGGGTGTAAGGTTAGGTACAAAGTTAAGGTACAATTTAAGAATAAACCTAATCAGTATTGCCAAGAATATTTGTGCTGTCAACTTTAGTCTTGGTCTTCTGTCTTCATATGGAACTGGTGAAACATGCGCTCTATGTCACACATGATTTCAATCTGACCTCTTCAGAAGCGAAACAGAACTCCCACCAAGGCATTCGTCAGATCTGGACCGGTTAAAAAACTCCCATAACATCTCCATAGTTAAAATATGGATTACCACAGCCTACCACACTCCAACCCAGATCTGTTTGCTTTGCAAAGGGTTGATTTTCTTCACCAGTCACCACTTGTTTTGGTACTAGAGCTTGAGGACAATTGTAACCAATTAACAGGCCAACTTCACAGCTTTGCTGAGGGGCAATCTCATCTGCAAAATGTTCAAGATGAGTCCATAACTTTGCTGTCTCCGGTGTAGGAATATGATTTCTGTTTGCAGGAATAAACTCTCTGGAATAAGTCATAGGAAGTGGGATTATCATATCTGAAAAGAACCATCTTACTTGTAAACTAGTCAGTTTTTACATGGCACAAGTGTATTTCTTGAGCCAGCGTAGAAAGTCTCAACTGAACAAGTTCACTTCTTACGTTGAGTGCCTTTGCAGTCACTTCAAGTATAAATGTCGTGTCACTCTGTGTATCAAGAAGTGCATACACAAGAACTTCATGATTTGGCTTAGCCGCAGCAGAGACCCACACCGAAATTATTGTAGATGTATGGGTGACTCTATGAGATGTTGCTTCACATGATGTGCTTGGTGGTCGATCTTGTGGCTGGTCTGGATTTTCATCCTTTGGCAAACTTTCTGTGATTGTCTTTTTCATAAACTTACGACAATCTGGTAAACTGTGCCATACCTTCTCACAGAAGACAGTTTATGATGGTGGCATTCTCATCTGAGCTTGTTATTGAAGCTTTTGCTCTTGGACTTCTGTTACTGTAACCTTAAGCTTCTATCCTACACGTGGATTTAGGCTATGGAGAGATGTTGGATTACAAGCGATTTTGGCTTCACGTATTAGAAACTGGACAAACTGGCTGAAGCTTGGAAACGTTAAGGAAACCTCCACCTTAAAATCAACCAATCTGGAAGTTTAGCAAGTATCTTCAGGTTCTCATTGCAGTCGTTAAGCACTTTGAGACCTTTAATTTGAGACATTGCAGCCTCACAACTACGAAGGAAGTCAACAATTTCTTGAAGTTCTAGACTACCCTTGGAACTTAGCCATGCTTCGATCTTATCTCTGAAGGCTTTGGCAAGGATGAATGGACTGCCATATCATTCCTCTAGGATATGCCATGCTTCAAAATAGGCTGACTCAGTATCTAGCAGGAAGTAACCCTCTATGGCCTTCTTCGCAGTTCCACTCACATTTTTCGTAGATAATATATCTTTTCTTCATCTGGTATGTTCTTCCTGTCAATAAGCGTCTGAAGGGACACCTTCCAGTCATTATACCAAAGTGGATCAACTCTGAATATTGTTGTTTTTGGTAAGGGAATGTGACTAGCATTCATCGATTCTGTAAGCACTCTAATAAGAGCTGCCATGTTGTCTTCAGCTGGATTTATAACAGCTTGTGGTGAGAAAGAATAACGTGGTGGACTTAGTTCCTGCTTGATTTCCTTTCCACCCTTCACAGGAACAGATTGATGAAGCAGCTTATCTATTTCATCATCTGAGCATTGACTCCTTTTAGATGATCGACATGAACGTTAACGTTGTTCATATACTTGCTGCCGTGCCTTAGCAGCCTTCAGTTCCTTAATGAACTCAGACGTGCTAATTCTCTGCGCTTGGCTTCTAGCACTCTTTGTCTTTCTACATTTTCAGCTTCCTGTTTAGCCTTTTGCTGGGCAGCTTCAGCTTCCTGTTAAGCCTTTAGCTGGGTAGATTCAGCTGTCAGCTTCTGCAGTTCTTCTATATGATGTTCTTGCTCTAGCAGTACTGCAAGGTAGCTTCATTGGCAGCAACTTCGGCAGGTGCACTCTTTTGCTAGCAGAAGTTCGATGGGAATAAGTTGAAATCTTACTGCTTCGAGGGCGGATGCTTCTCTTGGCTGACCTTGTCTCTTCAAGACCATGCACTTGAGTATTCATTGTATCTTGAATAGTCATTGCTTGATGAACTAACTTCTGTGTCACTGTTTGACAGATATTGATTCTACAACATGTATCTTGATCAGGAACTGTTAGGTTTTTATAATACTTTTAAGTAATTTAGTAAAAGTAATAATTTAAAGTAAAACTCATGATGAGTTGAATAGTTCAGGGAACAGAGAAAATGACTATTTGATGAATGAGCATGGGAAAGAGTATGAATGTCCTGTTGCAGGGTCAGCAGAGAGATTTGAATAATGGAACTGTCAACAAGAACCTGTCATAAATTCATACCCCTGAGGGGGCCAGAAAGCAGGACCAGATGGGTTATAAGATAGAGATGTTTTGGTCAATGTACACATGAAAAAAAAAGGGGGCACACACAGAAGAAGGTGCGCACACACAGAAGAAGCAAGTCACGCCCTCCTGATGGACTTAAATGGACGAACTAGAGGACTTCGGTCAGAGCTCTCTCATCAATTGTGGTTGCCTGCCATTGATGATTTTTCTGTACACTTGGTTGTCTATTCAGTAACTTGCATTAAAATTTACTATTTTGTGGTAGTGGTTTGTTACTGATTGGTGAGAATTTATATTCGATAACCCAACGTTAACAGTGCTCATCAGCGAACAAAGGTAAGTTTTTTAAATTACTGTTTGGGGTAGTGGTTTGTTTCTGGATGGCGAGAATCTGTGATTCGATAACCCAACGTTAACAGAGCTGATCATCGAGCAAAAGTAAATCTTTTTATTATGCTGGTAGGGTAGGGAGCGCTGAAAACAGAACTGTATTGTCTACGAGGCTTATTGTCCCTGTTAATTAATTTAGCCGGACACATAGGAACTGAACAATCACGGTTTCGACGAGGTTCAGATGGAAAGAAAGGGCGTGAACGGGGGAAACCGAGACACCCCTAGTCCTTTAAGTTAGTAAATCTTGGCTCTGGGAGTCCAAGGGACTGAATTAGGGAAAATTCAATCACTAGTTCAGTTGCTGCTCTGAACTAGGCTTTGCGTCTCCGGTTGAGGCGGGGCGACGCGGGGCGGCCCCAGATCACCCGAAGCCTATATTACGTAGGACACTGCTGACTAGGGCATCGTGACGACGGTGAACAGTGGAGCATTCCATGGTAAAAACCGTCACGGTGATCGTTTAGCTTTGCTTTTGCTTTATTTACAAGTGTACAATTTGTGTGACCGGTCTTGTTTAAATTGCTGTTATATATTGTTATATAAATATATTGTGTAATTATATCAATCCTCAGCTCTAATATAAACCCGTGTGGCCGAAACTCATGCTACGAAACCACTCAGCGATATATTTGGTCGTTAGGACCTAGAGACTGAGTATTTGGGTATAGAGGAACTTAACAGAACGGCTCAGTTGTATGTTACCATTGACAAAGGACTTTTAGTCTGCCTGAGAAGGTAGAAGCTTGGCTAATAACTTTGTCAATTAAGGGACCTCAACTGGGAACTTAAGTTCCATGTTGGACGGAGTGATTGTGTTGTAATTAAGTAAAATAAATATAAATCAAACTAAAATGAACACTGAAGAGTTTATGGAAAAAGTATGGGATAGAATAGCCTCTGTCACAGAACCAAATAAAAGACCAAAAGTGCAGAAACATTCGACAACATTGTTTACATCATGGCAAATAAGAGGCCTGATGCCTGGAAACTCAGACCCAGCTCCTACTCAGGAGGATAGGAAAAAGGTATATCATTATGAGAAAGCTGAGAAAGATTGGGAACAAGGGGGATCGTATCGGTTTGGTAAACTTAAAAGGACATTGGACGAGGTGAATAAACAAAATTCACGTTGTCTGTTGCTCCTGACACATATGAGGGTGGAATTAGAAAGGCAAACTAAAGATAAACCAAAGCAAGAGACTCCCCCCGAAACACCCACACAAAGTACATTAAAACAGGATGAGACCTTAACTTCACCAGTGCAAAGTAATAAAGCTCTGTCTTTAGAACTAGACACACCAACAGGTCCCCTCATAAATTTAACCACTCCCACACAACCCCCACTACCATACAGACCGATTTATCCTCAGGTACCACAAGCCTGTACACAAACAGTAGTGCAAACTCCTTTATTGAATATAGAAAGTGGACATTTAGAGATCAAAAAAGGTACCTTAGATATACCGGAGGAATTAGACCAACAAACGGTTATAAAACAATTACAGGATTAATTGGCATAAGTGGCAAACCTACAATTACCTATTAAACACAGGCCAGATCCAGAGGACTCCACGATTGTACTACAACTCACAGATCAACAATACCCTAATAGATGTACAAATGTACCAGCTGAACCTCCAATAAACCCATCAGACACGTGGAACACACAAGCACAATGGGGACACACTCCTGCACGCTTGGTAAATGAGATTGGAGGCCCGTATACATGTAGACAACATGACAGGGGATCAAAAAATAGATAAAAGCTTAATGAATAGAGTAACCCAAAGTTACGATAGTGATGACTGTGTGCAGAAACAACAGGAAGAAGGGAAGTTACAAAACTCCAAAAATGTACGGCTGGTAGTACAGGAAGGACTGATTTGTGGTAAATTGACGGATGATTTTGATGACCAAGACGGACAGTCATGTACGTATAAAGATAGAGATAGTGAAAGGGAATGTGAGGAGTATGAAGAAAGCCGGGACACAGCACAAGCGGGGATTTTTACAGTTTCTCAATATCCACTAATAACTACACAGACTGGCCAACAAGTTTATCGTCCATGGAATCATAGGGACATGGATGGATTGTTAGCCAAATTGCCCCCTTTAACTAAGGGAGGACAAGCGTGGGTGTCAAAGTTCGAGCAATATACTGCACTGAAATGACGTTCAATTCTACTTACTTGCGCGTCGTACAGTTCTTGACCCTTCTCTGTCATCTTGCAGACGCTTTGGTCTCTTGTAGAGGAATTGAGTCATGACCTTTTGGACAATTAGTCACTTGTGAATGCATGTTAGAATGGGACTGTGGCTCATCCTTGACGCTTAATCTTGACTCTATGAGCGTGCGGCTCTGCTCACTACTCACATCAGCACACTCATTATCACTATTTGTCATCTTCTATCTTCTTGGCTACTACAAACCACTAGCCTCTTGTGCTGTTCTTAAGTTCAAGTTCAAGTTATTTATTTATATAGCGCTTTTTACAACAGTACATTGTCACAAAGCAGCTTTACAGAATGAAAAGCCATTAAACCCTGTTGTGTCCTTATGCAATATGTTTAATGCATATATTCCATTTAATGCGTTGTTAGGAATCCAGGACATAGGGGGGCGTTAGTGGGATGCGAGAGAGATAAGAGAAGAAGTTGAAGTTATGATATGCGATGAAGTAAAGTACCTCTGTTCCATATACTCCTGTGTGGTTTAATGTCTGACTCTGCATAACAAACAACACAACAAAGTGGCGACGAGAGAAGAAGTGAAACTACTGAAATGGCTCTGCTCTCCTTACAACCTCCTGCTGTATTCCTGGACTGCCCAGGTGAACTGAAACTTCCATTTGCTACTTGGAAAAAGCTGTTCGATAACTATCTGCTTGCTATCGGGGGAAGCGAGTTTTCCGCCGAGAGGAAGAGAGCCTTGCTTATTCACTGCTTGGGAACGGAGGGTAACCGAATCTATAGCACCTTGCCACTCGAAAAAGATGATTATGAGGGCTCCGTGAAGGCTTTGGAGAAGCATTTCAGTCCGAAACTGAACATTGTCGCCAGAGAGATACCGCTTTAGGCAGAGAGCACAAGCTGTAGGTGAATCAATTGATCACTATATCGCGGCATTGCGTGAGCTCGTAAAAAAATGTCAGTTTGGAGCTATGGAGGATGAAATGCTCCGGGATCAAATTGTAGAGAAAACAAATAGTTCCCGCATCCGTGAAAGACTTTTAATGGAGGAAGATTTAAAACTAGATAAGACCTTGGATATAGCCAGGCGTACTGAAGCTGCCATAGCTGATGCAAAGACGATTTCTGTGACTGATACGAAGCCCGTTGCTGCCGTGCAAGTGCAAAAGAAAGCACGTAACCCAAAACAAAAACCTGCTCGAAAAAACGATGGAGTCACGTCATGTTACCGTTGTGGTGCTGCTGAACACAAAGCAAATCACAAGTCGTGCCCTGCAAAAGACTCTAAATGCAACTCATGTGGAAAATTAGGACACTTTTCAAGAGTATGCAAATCCAGTGCAAAAAAGCCAGTGAATGAAGTGACTGTGCCTGAAATGTGTGTTTTAAGTGTTGAACATAATGTCACTGCTGATACAACTAAATTAATGTGCCCTGTTAAAATTACTGTAACCAATACTACTGTTGCATGTAATGTGAAATTGCTAGTTGATACAGGATCTGGCGTTTCTATATTACCTCAGAGTGTTTACAATGACAATTTTAGCTCAGTTAAATTGCATAGTCCAACAGTGCACCTTGTGACGTACTCTAAGGAAAAACTGAATGTGATGGGGTGTCTTAGAGCTGAAGTTACTTACAATAACACTACAGCCTCCACTGACTTTTACATAGTGAAGACAGGGACACCTATACTGGGCATGGACCTGGTGACTGCTCTCCAGCTGCAGATTAAAGGAGGACAGTTACTAACACAGGCGTCGGAAATCTGTGCAACGCTCCACAAGGCCAAAGCTCCACCTACTCACCGTGGAAATGATGGTGAGTCAACTGCCATGTTCGGATGTGCAAGGAACTTTGTGCACAAAGTGAAGCTCCGGCCTGATGCGAAACCAGTGCGACAGAGTCTACGTCACTTACCTCTCTCAGTTCGCGATGCTGTCTCAGAGGAACTCAAGGACCTGGAAAAACACGGCATAATCGAGAAGATTGATGCGTCTGAATGGGTTTCTCCAATCGTGGTCACGAAAAAGAAGACTGGTGGCATACGCATGTGTGTTGACTTGAGAGAACTCAACAAGGCTGTGATCAGGGATAGCCATCCATTGCCACTAATTGAGGACATTCTGTCAGAACTGTGTGGCGCCGTGATGTTCTCAACTTTGGATTTAAAATCTGCTTACCATCAACTGACGCTACACGAAGAAAGTAGGGGGCTCACTGCTTTCATTACACATGAAGGTCTATACCATTACTGCAGAGTTCCCTATGGACTGTGTTCAGCCCCAGCTGCTTTCCAAAAGATGATGATGCAGATTCTCAGTGGCATGAAGGGGGTGCAATGCTACCTTGATGATGTCATCACATATGGATCGTCAGAGGAGGAGCATGATGCCAACCTGAGTGCGGTGTTGTGCAAAATCAACAATGCTGGACTGAAACTCAATGTTGACAAATGCCAACTCCGTCAAATCACGCTAAGCTTTCTGGGCCAAAAGATTGGACCAGAGGGGCTGCTGCCAGATGACTCCCACGTTGCTGCTATCCTGAATGCACCGTCTCCTTCCGATCCTGCAACCTTGCGCTCTTTCCTTGGCCTGAGTGCATGGTACAGCAAGTTTGTGCCAAATTATGCAACTGTCGTTGAGCCCATGAGAGCTCTTATCCGAAAAGATTGCTCATTCCACTGGAACAAGACAGCTCAAGCAGCATTCGAGCAAGTTAAGCAGTTGATCGTGCATAGTACTGCACTGGTAATGTTTGACCCCAGGAAGTCAACCATTGTGTCGACAGACGCCTCAGACTATGGAGTAGGTGCAGTCTTGACTCAGATGGACAGTAACGGTGCAGAGCAGACTGTTGCTTTTGCATCTCGCAGTCTTTCTGATGCGGAGAGGAAATACTCTATCGTCGAGAAGGAAGCGCTAGCCTGCGTCTGGGCTGCTGAGAAATGGCGGACATGGCTGTGGGGAAGAAGATTCCTGTTACGCACTGATCACCAAGCACTTACCACACTGTTGACTACCAAAGGCAATAACCGTGCTGGTCTCCGTATTGCCCGATGGTCTGCTCGTCTCCTTGAGTTTGACTACGACGTCGAATACAGAACAGGGTCGCTGAACCATGTTGCTGACTGCCTGTCGAGACTTCCACTTCCTGAAACTGACACTGCATATGCAGAAGAGATTGAGTCAGTGGCTGCCATACTCACTGACCTGAGTGCTGTGTCTGAGAAAGACTTTCGTTCAGAATGCAATGAATGTCCAGTGCTTACTAAACTCCGTGCACAGATACAGAGAGGCTGGCCATTACGGAAGTCTACACTCGTTCCTGACTTACAGCCATACTTCACAATTCGCCATGAGCTTGCTGTCATGAATGAATGCATCGTCAGAGGGTCTCACAGACTGCTCGTACCCGAATCATTGCAGAAAAGACTCATTGTTCTAGCCCATGAAACTCATCAGGGTATTGTGCGTACCAAACAACGCCTCAGGGAGTTGTACTGGTGGCCCAAAATGGACTTGCAGATAGAGACGTACATTAAGAACTGCTCAACCTGTCAACAGAATGACAAAACAACTGCCACTCATGATGCTCCACTACAACCAGTTCCCCTACCAACTGCTGCTTGGGAAAAGGTGTCGGTAGACATCATAGGCCCGTTTGAGAAAGCTCCTTCTGATTGTAGGTTTGCTATATCACTGGTAGACTACTTTAGTAAATGGCCTGAAGTAGCGTTTGCTCCACGTGTTGACACAGCTACCATCATACAGTTCCTGACTGCAATTTTCTCTCGAGAAGGAAATCCAAGGACGCTGATAAGTGACAATGGTCCTCAATTTCTCTCTGCTGAGTTTGCTGACTTTCTCAAAGAGAATGGAATACAACACCTTAGGTCTTCAGTGTACTACCCAAGAGCTAATGGAGAAGTGGAGAGGTTCAACAGAAGCGTTAAGGACTGCTTACAGACTGCATCCATTCAAGGAGAACCATGGAAGTCATTCCTGAGAACCTACCTGAGGGACTACCGAGCAACTCCTCATTCCACCTCTGGAGTATCTCCTTCAGAACTGCTTCATGGCCGGCGAATGAGAACGAAGCTACAGGTGATAGATATGCCTGTCCCACCAACAGATATGAATGCGATGCGAGAAAGAGTGGAGAATAAACAACAGAAAATGAAAGCGTACACCGACCAGCAAAGACATGCCAAGTCCTCCAACTTCCAGCCCGGTGACAAAGTAAGGGTGAGAAAACCATGGAAAGTAAAGAAAGGAGAACTGAAGTTTTCTAACCCTAGAACTGTCGTGACAAAGAAAGGACCGGATACATACTTGTTGGATGATGGAAGAACCTGGAACTCCTCACATCTGTCTGTACTTCCCGACTTGAGCACAGATGCAGATTCTGATAGGGCAAAGGACTGTACTGATACAGGGACTGACCAAATAGCTGAATCTGACTCTGATAGCCAGTCCAGACCTGTCAGGATTAGAAATGCACCTAGCTGGACTAAAGATTTTGTTATGAAATGAGGAAAAGAAATGTGTCTTACAATATTCAGGTTTTGTTTAAAGTGTTACTGATACATTACTAATACTGTCAGGTTCATCTAGGTTACAAGAAGTATTCTTTGTTCAAAGAGGGAAGATGTTGTGTCCTTATGCAATATGTTTAATGCATATATTCCATTTAATGCGTTGTTAGGAATCCAGGACATAGGGGGGCGTTAGAGAGAGATAAGAGAAGAAGTTGAAGTTATGATATGCGATGAAGTAAAGTACCTCTGTTCCATATACTCCTGTGTAGTTTAATGTCTGACTCTGCATAACAAACAACACAACAAACCCCCAAAGAGCAAGCCGAAGCGACAGTGGCAAGAAAAAACTCCCTTTTATGTTGTTATTTAAGGAAGAAACCTTGGGAGGACCAAGACTCAGTGGGGGACTCATCCTCCTTGAGCGGCCGGGCAGCAACAACAGTGTAGGACAGCTATGTACAGATATTAAACAAATGGAAAAACTAACAACTGGAAAACTATATGTGAGTCCATTAGGGGGCGTCCTGCAGGATCGCCTTGTCAGGTTCCATACAGTATTAGTCAGCAGAGCCATGGATGAAGGTCTCCAGGAAGCCAGTCACACCTCAAAAGAAACAGACGAGGAAGGCAGTTAAAGCTAATAATAAAGCACGGCATTTAATTAATAAGTAATTTATTGACACAGTGCAGCATGTGACTCCGGCATCACTGACTAGAGCAGCATAACTAAAAGAGGCAGATACTGCAGACTCTACATAGTTGAGATGGAGCCCCGGAACAGCATCATTTCAGCGCCACACCCCCCCATTAATGATGAGGTGGGTGAAGAGGTGAAACGACAGCATACACTGATCAGAGATTACCCCCCAACACAGCCAAGTCTGAGATCTACATCTTTATCTACAGGGGATTAATTAAACGCCAGATTAAATAAATGTGTTTTTAATTTATTTTTAAAGATTAATAGTGATTCAGAATCACGAACAGTAACTGGAAGGCTATTCCAAAGTTGAGGAGCCTTGTGGGAGAACGCTCTTCCACCAGCAGTAACTTTATTTATTCTAGGAGCTAAGAGTAGACCAGCACCTTGAGATCGGAGCTCACGTGTTGGCTTGTATGATTGAATCAGCTCACTCAGATACTGTGGAGCCTGGTTATGTAAAATTTTATATGTTATTAATAAAATTTTGTACTCGATACGAAACTTAACTGGTAGCCAGTGCAAGTTTGATAACACAGGACTGATATGATCAAACTTTCGTGTTTTAGTCAAAACTCTAGCTGCAGCATTCTGCACAAGTTGTAATTTATGTAATGATTTATTAGAACATCCTGTCAGAAGTGAATTACAATAATCTAACCTTGAGGTAATAAAAGCATGAATTAGTTCTTACTATGCTGTTTCCTGAAGCATTGAGTTCTTATTATGCTGTTTCCTGAAGCATTTAGTTCTTAGTGTAGCTCTCTCCGATTTAAAGTTGCAAGCAGAAATATTCTTGCCAAAACTGATTAGGTTTATTCTTGAGTTTGTACCTTAACTTTGTACATAACCTTACACCCAACCGTAAGTACTCATTGGCTGCATTAAATATTAAAGAGAGCATATGGCTTCATGTTACTTCTTGCTGCTCCTCGACTCCTTAATAAACACTTTAACCCCTTAATTCTAACTTTGGAACATTTGAAGCCTTGTAACCTTAGAAACGTACATTGTCAATGTTCTTAAATAGGCAGGAACCATAAAATACAATTAAAAATATAAACTGCTCAAGTAGGCAGTTACAGTCCCAGTTATACAAACCAAGGACTTGGTTTGTTATTTTCATATATTGTTTACATGTTTAATTACTGAATTAGTTGTCTGACTCTCACAAATTGTTTTTTAAACAGAAGCAGAACCCTACATGACCTCGCTGCATCATCACCAAGACATGACCAAGAAGAAAAATAACTGCTTAAGTTGTGATGAAACTTTTACCAAAATGACTGAACTCAAAAAACACCAGTGTATGTCCATCAAAGTAAAAAACTCTTTCTGTGTGCAGTGTGGAAAAATCTTTACAAATCAGTCTGGTCTTAAAACACATCAGCGCATTCACACAGGGGAGAAACCATATTCCTGCTCACAGTGTGGGAAGAATTTTACTCACCGGAGTCATCTAAAAAGTCATCAGCGCATTCACACAGGAGAGAAACCATATTCCTGTTCACAGTGTGGGAAGAGTTTTACTGTGCAAAGTACTCTAAAAAGTCATCAGCGCATTCACACAGGAGAGAAACCATATTCCTGCTCACAGTGTGGGAAGAGTTTTTCTGAACAGAGTATTCTAAAATCACATCAGCGCATTCACACAGGAGAGAAACCATATTCCTGCTCACAGTGTGGGAAGAGTTTTAATCAGCGGAGTCATCTAAAAAGTCATCAGCGCATTCACACAGGAGAGAAACCGTATTCCTGCTCACAGTGTGGGAAGAGTTTTTCTGAACAGAGTATTCTAAAATCACATCAGCGCATTCACACAGGAAAGAAACCATATTCCTGCTCACAGTGTGGGAAGAGTTTTTCTGAACAGAGTATTCTAAAATCACATCAGCGCATTCACACAGGAGAGAAACCATATTCCTGCTCACAGTGTGGGAAGAGTTTTAATCAGCGGAGTCATCTAAAAAGTCATCAGCGCATTCACACAGGAGAGAAACCGTATTCCTGCTCACAGTGTGGGAAGAGTTTTTCTGAACAGAGTATTCTAAAACGTCATCAGCGCACTCACACAGGAGAGAAACCATATTACTGCTCACAGTGTGGGAAGAGTTTTACTGAACAGGGCAGTCTAAAACGTCATCAGCGCATTCACACAGGAGAGAAACCATATTCCTGCTCACAGTGTGGGAAGAGTTTTACTCAGCAGAGTTATCTAAAACTTCATCAGCGCATTCATACAGGAGAAAAACCATATTCCTGCTCACAGTGTGGGAAGAGTTTTACTCAACAGAGTAATCTAAAATCACATCAGCGCATTCACACAGGAGAGAAACCATATTTCTGCTCACAGTGTGGGAAGAGTTTTACTGAACAGGGTAATCTGAAACGTCATCAGCACATTCACACAGGAGAGAAACCATATTCCTGTATTGATCATTGTTTGAAAGACACTTTAGTAAAGGAGACAGTTCAATAATGTACCGGTACATTCAGTCAGAACTGAATCAGTAACCCCGCACTCAGGATAACACTGAATTGTGCTGTTGTGTTACATATTGCAAATTTACACTCTTGATGATTTAATGACACAAAGTAAAGTTTTGAACTTTTTACATTTATTCATATAAGTTGCTACAGTCAATTAAATGACAGGTGTGTTTTACTCTGAAAAACACTAGTATTTAATGTATAGTTAAGATACATTTCTTGAACTGTTTATAGTAAATGGTGGTGTTAAAGGCCAAGTCTTTTATTGATTTATTGTGATCATATATTGGTTCTGTGGAAATGTAAGCATTTTGTGGAAACACAAACACACACACACACACACACACACACACACACACACATATATATATATATGCATATATGCATCGAAGGTTGTGTTTAATAAATAAAAATAGACATGAGAGGGTGTTCATTTTTGTGAATAAACCACAGGAACATGAAGTGGTGTTACAAACACACTATAATAAAATATAACGCATAAATGCATTGACTGATAGAAAAAATGTTAATAAAGTTCTTCTGCAACAGTTTCCGGTTTCAAGCGGTCAGAAGTGTGCATTATTACCAATTATGTCATGGCTGGACAAATGACTTAGCCAATCAGACAAGGACTGGTACTACTCGTTTTATAAATGTCTCAACAACACTTCTTTTCTGTGAATTATTCACAGTAATGCACGCCCTCTTGTGCCTTATTGTTTTAATGAAATACCCATGTAGTGAATCATCAGTTCTACTGTAGTATTGTTGGTTTATTTTATGTTACTCTTACTTAGATGATATATGATGTGCTGAAATTGTAATAGAAGTGAATCCTGTAATAAATGTTATAAACTTCATCTCTTGTTGCATATTATCATTGTTTTTGTTATTTTCTCTCAGAGGAATCCAGAAGTGTAGTTCATTGGATGAGAGTTTGGAGGTACAGAGTGATTCTTAAATAATGTATTTAGATTAAAATATATTTAAATTATTTGCAGAAACAAGTCAACACCCTGCCCTTTGACATTTTTTTATCTTTACACTTCATCACATGATTTCACAATATATTTATTCTATTTGAGGTTTTTATAATGGAATACTTTTCAGTTCATACAGTTCATTTTTTTTTAAATGAACACTGATCACTGAATATCTAACTTTTTTCAAACTGAAAATCTAGTGAGTCAATGGCTTTCTGGTGCATCGCATCAATCTGTAAATGACTCATTTTCTATGGATACAAGGTCACTTCCATGATCTTCAGTAAGATTATCCACTTCCAAATTGGAACCATAGTGAACTTTTAGCCAGAAAAATTTAACCCTGCACAGGAAGACCCCAATAGATTTCAGGTTCAATGTCCTTACCACTCTCCCATGACTACAGTGCAGGTGGATCTTTTCTTCACTTTCACTTGACAGTCCACACTGTGTCACTGACTCATGTTCCTCGGGTACTACGCTACTTTCATGACCCTTTAAAATGTAAGGACTGTCATTTCCATAACCCTTCAAAAAGACCACCAACTTCTACAATGAACATCAAACAAGTTCATAGTCAGTAGAGTTCAAACCTGCACACAGAAACCTCATTGGATCTCAAACCCATCACCTTAAACACTTGGACATAACTAAAACTTTTTTTACTTCCTTCATTTTTGCTTGACAGTCCTCACTGTGTAACTTAATCATGTTCTGTGGGGACAATGCCACTTCCATAACCCTTTAAAAATATAAACTATTTAAAAAATAAAATCTATTGAGTCTGTAGTCTGCAGGATTCTTCACTGAGACCTTTAGATTTTTATAATACATTATAAATACATTCAAAAAAATTTAGTGATAAACTGCTTGGCCTTTCTGACATCATGTGGTCAGAATCCTGGTATTCTGTTCATTTAGTTAAGCTGTTATGGGTGTGGTTATAAAATGCAGCACAACAGAAGAATTTCTTTAGACAGTAAAAAGTCTGTCATGTTTTCTTTTCATTAATCAAATCCAACAAACAACCAGTCAAATTCTGCACCTCCTGAAAATATTTCACCTTAATTATTTTAACTTATTTACATTAAAGATAATTAAAAGAAATAAAAGTCCTGTTGTGATTTCATTTTGGGGGATGTTCTTTGTTTAGAGTGTGAGAGGTACCAGCTTTAAATCGCTGATCAGCTCTATACATATGTTTAATACAGCTGATTATCTCATAATCTCATTCCTGTGTGGTTGAGATCTTTATTATCTTAATTTGCTTTGTTTAACCAACACATTGAAATAAATCTGCTTTAAAGACTCAGCAAAAAACTAAAGTGCACAATGAGACCTTCAATGCAAAAACATCTGGATGCAGGATGTTGAAAAACAGTTAAAGAAAAAGAGAAATATTAAAAGAAATGTAGTTTATTTGTTTAGTAAATGCTTCATGTTTAATATTTCAAGAATTTATTTTGTGGTCTCCTGCATCTTTATCTTCTTTACTGATGCTTCATTTTTTCATGTTTTGTTCATGTTTTACACGTAAAAGCTCTCACTAATGATTCCATCCAATGAAACTTCCATCTGAATAAAATCCTAAAGTCTCTGTGCACTAAAGTGTAATAAAACACAATCTGCTAAACATTAGGTTTCTCAATATGCTGCAGAAGTTTCTTTCAGCTGATTCAATGTGGTGAACTGTTACACTCCATGTTTCCCATCAGCACAAACATAACACTTCTCATCAGGATTCTCATTATTAAGTGCTTCACGGTGAGGGCATGGTGGCCAAGTGGTAAGGCGTTCGTCTTGAAAACCAAAGGTCATGGGTTCGATCCCCTTTCATGCCTTTAAGCATTTTATCAATAACTTACAAACGCTTTTAAAAATTTGAGATTATTCTAAGAGGTCATATTATGTTGAGTTTATAGGAAGCAAAACTATCCCTCAATGATAAAAGTCTTACACATCATACCTGCAGTTGTCTGTACTGCAGTCATTCATTCAGGAGAACATGCCAAAGAGTTCAGGTTTCTTTACAGAACACTTTTTATAATAGTGCATTGTCTCAAAGCAGCTATACAATGTTCTAATCATGATCCCCAAAAAGAGCTCATGATGTGAACATGGATCTAAACTTATGACAGTAGAGAGCAGATTAAAAGAACTGTGTAGAACAAACAGTACAACCTTCTAGATTTTATGACTCATTGAGTCAATTCACACAGAAGAATCAGTGATTCATCTTACAGCCTTCAACCTTTTTATTCCAAAATCACTGGTTTAACTTTTAAAATTAAACTCAATATTATGTTAATAGTTGCAACTTTTTGTGTGCTTTTTTACGTTTTAATTTCTATAAAGAATTCATTTTAAACTCGTTTATTCTGTTCTAGCGTTTTCTTTACGGAAGCATCTTTGTGTCTTAAATAGATCTACAGTTCTTATATTAGTTCACTATCTAGGGTGTAAAACACGGGAAGTTAAGCTGCATTTAGTGCACTTCATTATTAAATATGCATTTGTTTATCCAGTTCAAACTTTCACTTCTTTGTATAACTATGTGCTGTAAATGAACATCTGTACTACTGCCATCTTGTGGTGAAAACTGCCAACATCGCATTTTTACATTTTTACCATCAAATTCACATAAACGCTTAAAAGTCAACATGTTTTCACTATTACATTTACATAATGTTTTTACTATTACGGCAGTTTACATTGTATTTTTAGCTGTTTAGATTTTTCTTTATTTTAAATATTTTTGTTGGTGTATTTTTTAAATTTAAGTGAATGTTTTTATTTGTATTTTCACTTATTTTGTTTTTAGAATGACATTTAATGCACAAATCATAATTTTACTTTTTAAATAATAAATTCTTCAAACATTTTAAAATTTGAAATGTAAATAACAGCATTACAAAGTTTTTTTATAAAGTCTTCCCTGATTGGTTTAAACTATTGAACAGAAATATTGCCATAATGTCTGAGAAATATATTATTTGTCTCTTTTAAAAATAAACTTTAAATCCAGTCTACAAAAGCAGACTTTAAACCTTTTATATCTTCATGTAATCCAGGACAGAGTGATGATTTTGAAATGATATAGTCTAAAAGTGTTTCACAATAAACTCATATAGTTTATGTATGAAATTATATTGACTTTTAAATGAATCCTACATTTTGAAAAACATCAAATTAGTCACTATTGAAACACAGATTATAAAACTAAGAGCTTGTTACATGTGAAATGTGTTATTGGAGATTCCGAGTCATTTGATTTCTATCCACACGTTATCTTGCGCTTGCCCATCCAAGGAGAACGTTTCGGGCGCTGGGCAGATACACTCAGGACAGGGCGCCAATCTATTACTGGGAACACATTCACATGGGTCACTTGACCTTGATCCATGTTTTTGGACTGTGGGAGGAAACCCACGTGAACATGGAAACCCAGATTGCGAATCCCTAGCGCTGAAAGGCGAATGTGCTAACCACTAAGCCAACATGCCAACCTCATTTGAATTTAATTTAGAGGTGAAACGAGTTTATTTTTAAAACATATGTTTATAATATTAATAAGTTGCTGTTTATGTTGTTACACAGTGCATAGTATTTATGTACGTTTTAATTAATGTCATTTATTTAACTTTTAACACATTCATAATTAGATGGTGAAATCTAAATGTAATTTCTTACCACAAGAGGGCAGCAGTCATATATCTTTGTTTCACACACTAGATAGTGCACTAATGCAAGACTGTAGATAGGTTTGAGAAAAAAAGAATCTCCTAAACAAAGTGTTAGTACAGAATAAATTGGTTTAAGGGGAATTATTTATACACTACAATATAAACATATTCATAATTTTATGATAAACAAGATACAAAGTCCATTAATTTAGCAAAAATAAAGTTTAAAATAAAAAGTTAAAGCTGTAATTAAAGAAAATAGTGGGTTACTGTTAGTTGAACTCAGTGTTCATGTGAATCGACTCTCAGTAAATCAGTAAATCTGAAGATAAAGAGGAACAGAAGAACTAACAGATCCCCCAAAAAGTCTCTTCACCTTTAAATCTATTCTAAAGTGCAAGTAATTTTTTTGTTTGAATTGTAAAGTATAATTCTAGTGCTCAGAAAATCACTAAATGCTGTTGCTGTTATATATATATATATATATACTTAAATATAATTATTGTTGTCTGCAGTTGATCCAAGGTTCAGAGATGCTTTAGAGAACAAAAGAAACTAATTGTATTCAAAGTCACAGCTGATACTGCCCCAAAGAAAAGCACTACATGCAATGTATCAATCAGTGTGAAGTGTTCAGGGTGTTTTTTTTTATCAAAATCACATTGTGAATACAGATCATCTGGAGCTCAAGTCCTTTAAACCTAACCCCCCAAAAATAGCACTTATCACAGCAAGAAAACCAGAATAGGTATTTTAGAGTTTTAAACTATAGTAGAACCCTCTCTTATTGGTTTGATTTCAGTGGGTTTTCTTTGTCTGTGAGCTTTTTTCTTTGGGTCTCTGGTTTCCTCCCACATCTAACGACATTCTGACATTATTTTACTCTTCCCTGACCGGGAATCGAACCCGGGCCGTGGCGGTGATCCTAACCACTAGACCACCAGGGAGATATGTATATGTGGATGTGTTATTGTTTCACATTCATGTACAGACTAAGTATTAGTTATATACTAAGTACATACTAAGAATGTCCTCATACAGCAGTCAGCATGTTTATGTTTTTCTACTTGAACAAAGACATAGATGGCTGATTAGTTAAAACATGGATGTAGCGGAAACATTTATTAAATTTAAAAATACTGTACTACATCATTGATACTAACAAAGTAAAGAGGAAAAAGAAAGAACTGGCTTGAACACAAGACTCTGAGGCAAAGAGGATCAGGCACTACAGACTGAGCTAGCCAAGTTTCACAGAGAGTGCACCACTGACCTCATGTGTTAGTCAATGGTGCAGCAGCGTGTGAGATTTCAGTCACGAACTGTAAAAGTGAATTCTCCCCGTCGGGGAATCGAACCCCGGTCTTCCGCGTGACAGGCGGAGATACTGTCCATTATACTAACGAGGAGTGAGAGAGTGATTGTTCAAACTTTAAGTTCAGTAGATTTGCATGTGATTATTGTGTGGTGTAATATATATGTATATATAGGAGAGTTTACTATGGGCGGCACGGTGCTTTTGGTGACAAGCAAATTCACTGACCACTCTACTGAAGGAAGGTTGCTAAAATGCGCCCTCTGTTGGTGGTTAGGATTCCTGGTTTTCGCCTGGGGCATTATGGCGTCCTGTAACCCAAAATTATTTGATATTCTTGCATCGTGACTTCAGCAAGCCTGGGTGGAATTTTTTTTTAGCTGGGGGCCTAAAAAATTCAACCTTTTAGGCCCATGTGTCAAGCTCCCAAAAAAACAAAATTAGAAAGAAAAAAAAAAATGCTTTTTCATAAAGTCCAGATCAATAAAATACATTTAAAGGGCATATATATATGTATATATATATATATATATATATATCTGCATATATATACTTCAGCAACCCTGGGTGGAATTTTTTTTTTTTTTTTTTCCCAAGAAAACAAAATTTTAAAAAAAAAAAGTTTTTTTTTTTTTTTTTTTTTAATTTTTTTTTTTTTTAATATTGCTGCTGTTTCATTAATATCTAGTTTTAGGAACTGCTCTTTTAAGGGCATAGTGTTCTTCCATGGACAAATAGTGGTTAGTACTCTGTGTTGTGGTCGCAGCAACTCCAGTTCGAAATGGGGTCATGGCAAGCTCTTTTAAAAAAAATGAACTTTATTTTCAATCAATCAACTGATCCTGTGTTCTTTAGATTTTGTTTGTCTAAAGTAAGTATTTATTGTAATTGAATTATGGACTGCAGAGACAAAAGATGTCAAGTTATGCCAAATAATTACAATTAAGAAAAAAACATGTTAAAAGACCTTTTATTTTTGATACAGCAGAGTTATTTCATCAGTAAAGTATCAGTTTGTTTTAAGTTCAATCAAGTGATATATATTATACTCCATGATGCACAGCAACTAAACTAAGTTGGAACCCTAACCCTATTTCTTTCACTGAGCATAGTGTTTTAGAATTCAAACAAAAATCAAAACAAATCTTCTCTGTATTGTGTCTATATAAACATTTTTCAACAGGCTTCAGACAAACATGTAAATTGCGCTCTGGTGCCACTTTAGGGTGGAGAAGGGCAGCAGCATTATCGGTCACATGATCAAATGCACCTGTCCATTCAGTGACTCAGGTCTGAAGCACAGGGCATGGTGTTGGACTGCTGCGTTGTGTTCAAACTTAAAGGCATGTGAGTTGTGTGCGTCCTTGATGAACTGTAAGTAATCACAGATGCTTCAGACTAGAAACATTTATTCAGACCATAACCATAACGATAATGCTATCGTAACGTTTTTTTTTGATTTATGTAAAATAAGTATACATTCAATTTTGAACTTTATGCAAAAAATATATTAAAGGGAAAACTGTTTGCACAACAAAAATTGATTGGCTTGTAACAGCTCATCAAATAGCAAGGTACTGCTGGGATTTGAACCCAGGATCTCCTGTTTACTAGACAAGCGCTTTAACCAACTAAGCCACAGCACCATATCAGATCTGGTTACAGTCACTGCACATGCCTTGTCATGTCACAGATATTTAAATAACAGCAAATAAGCAGCAAGTTTACTAACTAAACCACAGAGACAGTTTAAAGTGATAGAAACAGACTTAAGTTCTATGATTGTGTAGCAGACTTTATCATACATGAGAGTTGTGGACATTAGAGTTATAGTGATTATTAGCAGCGCTGCTTTCTAAGCTCTTTATCTGCTTTGATTTCTGCTCATTAAAAATCCAGAGTGGTAGACACCATGTCAAATTTCTAGAAAAAGTGGTGACTGCTCTAGTTTGGAGTGGCCCTTATGCATCTTATTTATTTTCTCAATATTCATGTCTTGATGGTATTTACCTGATTTAAAAAAAGTCTTCACAATATCTGCTAGCGTGGCTGAGTGATTATAAAGCACTAGATTTAGGCTACAGTCCATTTGGAGGTGTGGATTCAAATTACCAACAGATAATTTTTAATGTCACTTAAAACATTAAATGAACATTTTTTCCATGTGAATGATTCTCTTCTGAACAAGACAGTAGGTGATGTATAGACATGAAATGGTGAGAATTAATTTTTCTTTTAGAAGCCCTGAAAATACTAGTCTTTCACACAGTCTCACCCCGACCTCACTACTTCAAAACACCATTTGTCTCCTGTCTGATTAACAAGTAGCGTGGCTGAGCGGTCTAAGGCGCTGGATTAAGGCTCCAGTCTCCTCAGAGGCGTGGATTCAAATCCCACTGCTGCCAAAACCACTTCTTAGTTTTGAACCATTTTTTATGGATTTTCTGATATGTTTTGGGTCATTGTTGTGTTGCAAGGTCCAGTTCCACTTTAGCTTAATTTTTTTACAGATGGTTTAACATCTTTCTCAAGCACCCTCTGATCTGATCTGAAGCATCTTACGGTGTGATCTGGACGGTTACATCTAGGCAAGGTAATAGTTGTTTTGTTTTTCACTTGTAAACAATTTTCCTGATGGTGGAATGGCTGATGTTAATAGATCTTTTTAAATCCCTTGACGAACTCATTCTCTAGGGACATACCAAACAAAATTTTTGATGTTGAAATAGAGCAAGCAATATACTAAATGCTGCTTAACGATGATTTTAGGTGGGACTATATGTTGGGGTGTTAACACCAGAAATTGCATTCATTTTAAATTTGATTTTACTGATAGTTGTAAAGAGACCTGTATTTTAAATTGTTTAGTCATATTACATGGGTCCTTCAGAATTGTTAAAATTTATATTACCACATGTATTTATATATCCATATGTTCAAATATGTTAAAAGATATACAGGCTTGTATACGGTATCCTAAGTTTTTCACTTGACTGTACATGAACCAAGGGTGTTAATTTCTCATGTCACAATATTTAGACTTCACTTCAGACAGGAAAACAGGATTTAAATTGAATGTACAGTATGAGCACTGTGTGGAAATAGAAGTTTGGGATTTGGAATTAAGATGATCTTTAGATGTTTCATTTCTGAGCAGGCATGAGGTCATTAATGGCTTGTCCCTTCTCCAGTCGCTTCTCCATCTCTATGAGTAGCTTGACTCCATCAACCACCATTTGAACGAGCTCCACTTCTGAGAAACCCAGGCGGTCAGCATTGGAGATATCAAACACACCTCCTACTGCAGCAGTATCCACACCACCTGTCAGCACACGCTCTTAATAAAGCATCGGACAGTAGCTCAGTCACGCAAGTCCTTTCATAAGCTTCAGCATCTTACCTGTTCCACGTTTTTGTAGCCGTAACCTCTTCAGAACTTCCTCAAATTTGTCATATTTGCTCATATTGGGCAGTTTCACATGCACCCCAGCACGCAGACCTGTTCCTAGATTAGATGGACAGGTCAGGATGTAGCCCAAGTGCTCGTTCCACATGAATGCATGATCCTTGCTTTTGAAAAGCTCTTCGATCTGACAGAGGAAGCACATGGAATCAGTCTAAAGGATCAAAGCGCTAAACAGTCTCCTAAGTACCTGCACAAATGATACCTTTGTGAGTCCAGTGCAAAAGCGATGAAAGACCTCCCTCATGTTTCCACCGTTCTGCATGGAGATGACTCGCAGGTGATCCTCCTCATTTATCCAAACCAGGAATGTTTTATTGTCATTGTGCCTGATTGTAAGAGACATGAATTCCTTCTGAACTATTACAATTTAGCAAATAGAATTTGTAATTATAAAAAGTGCATAAACACAAACTGCTCATGGCAAGTTAGTCAAGTTAATGCTACATCATTTTAGGTTTTTGAAACTTAAATGCAAAGAGCATTATATTCGCTTAGTATGCAAATGGTGCAGATTCAGAAATTATGGAATTAGAAGTTTGTATACATAAACACTACCATGATTAAGTTTACATTAAGACTGCTCAAATCACGCAGCCAATTTATTGACATCATCCAAAGAGTTCTGTAAGAGCTATGTATTATGTTAACACGTACCAGATGCCCCGGGCATCAGGCCAGTCCCGAGCCATCCCAGAGGCCAACAGCAGGGGAGACACAGGCTTGTCAAAAAGGAAGTGGTCATCAATTAGCTGCTGTTGCTCCTCGTCACTCATATTCTTCAGAGCATAGTACTTTCCTTTCAGATCTCCACTGAGGGAACTTAATGCTACAGACAACAATCAAGATTTTGATGGTTCATATTTTGTAAGAGAATTTATCTGCAAGCCACTAGGTGCCACATGAACTAAACTACCTGCAATGGAGAGTTCCTCAATTGCTCTTCTCTCCCCACGGCTACAGTGAGGTGGCAGGCAAAATCCACGGATGCTCCTACCAGTTCGAACACGAGAGCTTAGTACATAGTTGGGGTCCAGGTCATCCCCACCCTTAAAGGACAAACAAGTCATTAAAGATCTACTTTTAAAAGAAAATAATTTGATCAATCAGTGGTGAAATGTAGAGTTCTGTACCTTGAGGTTCTCTGGGTTCAGGTCAGTTTTGTGTTTATCTGTGGGTTTGTATCCACCATGTCTGTCCTCAATGACTGGATCTAGCAGCTCACTGAAAACTTCATAGGTCTCCTCATCTCCAGCCACACAGCCCACAGTCATAATGAAGGGGTGACCTAGACCAGGAACATATTTACACAATGCAAAAAAATTCCCTCACAAGACAAGTACATCGTAGCAGAGCAAATGCAGCTATGGACAAAGCTGAACAAGCATGCTTCAGAACAACTGTACACAAGGACCGCTCATCCCTAGAGTCAGATTGGTCTTCTCACCTCAACTTTGTAACTTAAAGTCCCTCAAATAAAGATGAGTCTCTGGAAGTTTACAGGGATTACTCAACATTTAAGCGACAGTCTATGGTGAAGCAGCTGACACTTTACTGAGCTTTTCCAGGAAAAACTTACCTAATGATTCTTTTGGCCAAGGTCATATTGCTCTTCTTGAGCAGTGACCGCTTCAAAGTTCAAATGAGTAATTTATATCATTGTGACAAATGAATGTATCAAAGAGGAAATGCTTTAAAATAGTCATATCAAATAACAAAGTTTAAACGAAATGTTATGAACTGGTTGTGTAGTTCACAGTGCTAATCAATAGCAAAATAGGTTTAGCTTGTGTCTAGTCCCCATTTGTAGTGTTAGTATTTGACGTTTACAATTTTTAGCTCTTCATTTAGGCTAAAGATTTGTGCCTGGAATAAAGAAGTTTAAGTAAGTGTTTGGTACTCAATCAGGACATGCTTGATTGTAATGGGTATTCAGCAGGTCTTGCAGTGGAGGGGTTATTCATCTTTTATCAAATGTGAAGGAGTAAAACGGTTTGGATTAAGCAAACCTTGGTATAAGCCATTGAGCCTTTTCCTACTGTGGTATGTGACTTGCAATTTACATTACAAATGCAATAAAAAGCTGAACTTCACATTCAAAAGCCTTTGTACGCTAACTTTGCTCTGTAAAGTGTTTACCTGGATTATCCACTCCGGTCTGAATCACATCATCCAGGGTGAAACCGCTTGGAGTCTGCTTGCTGCGCAGGCGCTCGTACATTGTGGGGGTCAGTACCTTGGCCATGTGGTTGTTGTGCTTGGACAGATCGGGGAACTCCGATTTAGAAGGGTACTTCATCTTCAACTGGTTGTGTGTATTTCCAAACGACATGACTGTGGCAATCTATTCATGGGAAAACACAAAGCAAGCATGCATCTGTATCTGAACGGAACTAAACACTAAAAATAACTAAATAAACTAAATAACTAAATAAAGGATAACACTATAATCCAAAATCTAAAACCACGAAGCATGACAAAAACACATTTTTTACCACCAAATGTCTAATCTGAAAAACAAATGTTCCGCTGCTCGTAATTTTATTTACTAAAAATTAAATGCCTAGGCTTAGGTTTAGTTTTCACTACATGCTGCGAAAACTATCAAGTTATATATTAACCTACAAAACACTGATGAATTAAACATACTTCTTATAAATATTTGCTTTTTGCAAATAAGTGGCAGCCTCAGCCCTTCCCTGCCTGGGAAACTCCCATGAGTGTTGCCTACTTATATTCAGTGACTTTTCAGACAAACTTGTTTATTTCAAAAATAGCAACAAATCTAGTAACTTTTTCTGGTGTTATTGGAAACTTTTGGAGCACTGGGTTTTGCCATGAGCACCATTCCACAACACTCTCAACGCTCAGTCACACTAAGACACATTTACAGTTTATCACAAACATGAGTACACCCCTCACATTCCTGCAGATATTTAATTATATCTTTGTATGGAACTCTGAGAAAATGACACTTTGACACAATGAAAAGTAGTGTGTGTGTGTGCAGCTTATACAACAGTGTAAATTTATACTTCCCTCAAAATAACTTAATATACAGCCATTATTGTGTAAACCACCAGCCAAAAAGGTAAGCACACCTCTAAATGTCCAAATTGAGCACTGCTTGTAATTTTCTCTCTAAAATCTTATGTGGCTCATTAGTGTTACTAGGTCTCAGGTGTGCTAGGGTGTGCAGGGAGCAGGTGTGTTAAATTTTGTAGTACAGCTCTCAAAATCTCTCATACTGGTCACTGAATGTTCCAACATGGCACGTGATGGCAAAGAACTCTCTGTGGATCTTAAAAGACGAATTGTTGTGCTACATGAAGATGGCCTGAAACTAAGCTGCAGCACAGTGGCCAAGAGATCCAGCATTTTAAAAGATCAGGGGTCACTCAGAACAGACCTTGCGTTAGTTGTCAAAAGTGCACATGCTCAGCGTCACATCCAAATGCTGTCTTTGAAAGACAGGCATAGGAGTGCTGTCAGCATTGCTGCAGAAATTGAAGAGGTCAGCATGTCAGTGCTCAGACCATGCACCGCTCACTACATCAAATTGGTCTGCATGGCTGTCTCCCCAGGAGAAAGCCTCTTCTGAAGTCTGTACACTAGAAAGCCCGCAAACAGTTTGCAGTTTGGTTCAGATGGTCTCAAAGCATGTGTCACAACAATCAGGTGAGGAGTACAAAATAAGTGTCATGCACAGTGCATGGTGGTGGGGGGAATGCCATGGTCTAGGGCTACTTTAGTGCAACAAGTTTTGGGGAGTTCCTTCATTTAATAGAGGGACTTATGAACTCCAATATTTACTGTGAAATACTGAAGCAGAGCATGATCCCCACTCTCCAAAAACTGGGTCGGAGGGCAGTGTTCAACAACATAATGACCCCAAACACTCCTTAAGATGACCAATGCTTTACTAAAGAGGCTTAGGGTAAAGGTGATGAACTGGCCAAGCATGTCTCTAGACCTAAACCCAATAAAACATCTTTGGGGAATCCTCAAGTGCAAGGATATTAAGCATATATTAAGCAAAGTCTCAAATATCCGCCAGCTCTGTGAT
This sequence comes from Corydoras sp. C115, assembly GCA_019802505.1. Classification (NCBI taxonomy): domain Eukaryota; kingdom Metazoa; phylum Chordata; class Actinopteri; order Siluriformes; family Callichthyidae; genus Corydoras; species Corydoras sp. C115. The sequence goes on along the minus strand of JAFMOC010001064.1, from coordinate 24,431 downwards.
GTCATCATGGAGGAGTAGAAAAACATTCCAGTGGCAACCTGTGAAGCTCTGATAAACCTAATGCCAGGAGAGTTAAAGCAGTTCTGGATATAATCATGAGTTCTATAATCGTTGCCACACAAAATATTGACACTTCAGGAAATTTCACAAATGGGTGTAATCACTTTTGGCTGTATATTGAGTTATTTTGAGGTAATAATAAATTTACACTTGTATAAGCTGCACACAGACTACTTTTCATTGTGTCATTTTGTCAGTGTTGTCCCATGAAAAAATATACTTAAATATCTGCGGGAATGTGAGGGGTATAATCACTTTTGTGATACACTGTACCTCTTCCATGGTGTGTGCATCTATTACAAAGCTAAACATCTAGCTAGGTAAAAATAATTCAGGGTGTCTATTTTTTTACTAACTGTCATCATGGTCTTATGTGCAAAACTCTATAACACTTTTTAAATCATCAGAGAAAAATAGTTGTTTAAATGTATGCTTTGCAATCCCAAAATCAAAATGTTCTCAACGTCTAAGACAATTAACACCAACCTAAAAATTTTGCTGAGGAGAAGGGGGAAACGCCTACATAGGGGATGTTAATAGCCTGTCTATGAATTGTACATATTTTTTTTTTGCAAATGAGGTCCAGTTATTAAGAGTGAATTATATATATTTTTTGTGTCTTAGAACATCGGCTTTTCTTCAATAAATATTTTAATCAGTATATCTGACTTTCATTTTCACTAATCTGGCATTGTACAACGTGAAGTAGCTTCTGAATAGTTAAGGTAAGTTTGTCATATTTGGATAACTTAGCTTGCTATATTTCAATGGGTGGTAACTAATAGCTTATCCTATTACATTTTACAAGTAGCTTTCCCAACACTGCCTACATATTTAAAGCAACATTATATCTCAGTAAAAGGTCTAATGTTTCAGTTTTAAGACAAACTTACATGAACTTGTGGATTCTTAAAGGATCTTTTGACAATTTGTAGGAGCGTTCTGTAACTCAACTTGAGCTTTGTCTGAACACTGATTGATCTGATGTTCTAAGTCACTTTAGTACTTTAGTTTTATTCCTATGCCAACCACTGCTCTCAACGTTCCAAAGTCAGTCCAAAGTATAATGAGGGTGTAAAAAGCTAGAAAAAGAGTTTATTTGTAGTTTTTACATATTTTTGGGTGTTTTTACTATTTTTTTCTCTCCAACAATGTTTATTTGTTTATTCTACAGCTTTAAATACACACAAATTGACTGACTATCATGCAAATTAGGTGATGATGTCATTTAGTGACTTCTAGTGACTTTAGGAATGGCCAATAGCTACTTTCCTTACTGAGGAGTTGGGGACATCGACTACTGCTAGTTTCAGTGTTAAGCATGTGTGTTAAAATAGTGACAACATAGAGTGTCACTGTCACTGCCACTGTACAGTATCACTGTAGAGCCACTAAAGCTGGGCGTGATCCGAACAAAGTGGGAAAGCCCTGCATTATTATGTAAATACAAATATACAAAAATAAACATAAACAACAATAAATAGGTTCAGCTTCTTTGTTTGGAATAGCATTTATTGGTTGGTTTCTGGGGAAGTTAATAGACCCACTTTGAACAGGGGGAGCACAGAGACACACTTCTTTTGCACAGAAGAGACACACTTCTTTTGCACCTGATATTTCCTTTACACAGGTTCTTGAAAACTGTCCTGGGTGTATCTGCCCAGTGCCCAAAACGTTCGCCCCTGGATGGGCATTGGGAACCCCCCCGCGACCCTACTAGAGGATAAAACGGAAGATAATGGATGGATGGATGGATGAAGTGCAGCATCTACTCACAGGTGCAAACCCACTACTGTTCCACATGGGGGTTCTGACCTGCTCCATTCCTATAACTAAAAGGTTCACTACCTGTGACTTTCCATCCTGTGTTTCACACACTAGATAGTGCACTAATATAAGAACTGTAGAGCCATTTGAGACAAAAGAATGTCATAAACAAAGTTTTAGTACAGAATAAATTGGTTCAAATGAATTGTTTATACACTATTATATAAACATGTTCATTATCTTATGATAAATAAGATATGAAGTGCATTAATTCATAAAAAAATATTAAGTTTAAAATAAAGAGTTCAAGCTGTAATTAAAGAAAAACAGTAGCAGACTGTTAGTTGAATATCTGACAGGACGCCAATCAGTAGCTGGGCACACACTCACTCATACAGACACACTCTGTTTAGGGCAATTTGAAGAACTCAATTGACTTGATCCACGTTTTTGGACTGTGGGAGGAAACCCATGCGGACACAGGGAGAACATGGAAACTCCACCCAGATTTCCATGCGAACCGGGAATCCCTAGCGCTGAAAGGCGAAAGTGCTAACCACTAAGACACCGTGCCACCCTCTCTTCACCTAAATCGGCTTTAAATCTGTTAACCTGAAAAACTGAAAATGCTGATTTTTTTTTTATTAAAGCATTTGCTAAATGACTGAATGTGAATGTAAGATCATTCCACCATTTAGCAAATACTTTTATCAAAAGCAACTTACCAATGAGACAACAACACAAGTTAAGGAGGAAGCAGCTACATTGTAGTATTATCAATCCTGATCGTTATCCAATCTGTTTGACATGCTTTGATCATCCTTATTTCCACCATTAAGCAGTGCTGAACAATATGGAGTGAGAATTAGTGGTGATATTAAAGTACCAGGCGATATTCATCACTAGTGTTCAGTAAATGAGTCTTTGGAAAATAGAATTAAGGTGAGAAAGATCAGATCCATTGATTGTTCTATAGACCAGAGTCAGTACTTGTACTGAATGCAGGCAGCTACTGGAAGCCAATAGAGAGAGATGAGTAGTAAAGAAACATGAGCTGCTGAGATTTGGATCAGCTGTAGATGTCTGAATGTGCAATTGTGTAATGCCCTTTTTTTTTTTTTTTTTTTTTTTTTTTTTTTTTTTTTTTTTTTTTTTTTTTTTTTTTTTTTTTACAAAAGGTATTTGTTAAAGAGATGCGTCTTAAGTAGTTTCTTAAAACTGTTTAGTGATTCTGCCTTACGGACAGAGTTGGGAAGATCGTTCCACCATTTTGCAGCGGTGAACGCCACGGAGTGAGAATTAGCTCCTCGGTGAGGTGGAATCGCCAGGCGGCAATCATCACTGGAGCGAAGTGAACGAGTCGGAGTGTATTTTGAAAAGATAGAGTGAAGGTAGGAGGGGGAAGATCCAGAAATGGTTTTGTATGCCAGAGTCAGTGACTTGTACTGAATGCGAGCAGCTACAGGAAGCCAATGGAGGGAAGTGAGTAATGGAGTGACATGAGTTCGCTTGGGCTGGTTAAACACAAGTCGGGCTGCAGAGTTTTGAAGACCTGACATGTCATATATTATTGTTCCAATTCAAATAAAATCAGCCCTTACATGTTGCTGGAAGAGTTCTCAAACTAAGGATAAAGGCGGATTTTGTGTTCTTAGCAGCTTGCCACAACCCAAATTCCACTTTGGAATGGGTTGCTGAAGTCATGATGCAGAATACAAATAATTTTGGATTACACAATATCATAATGCCCTTTCAAATGTCTTTCATTGGTCCGGACTTTGATGAAAGCATCATTGGTTTTCCAGGGAACCCTCCATGACTTTGCCTCCAGCAAAAAAAAAAAAAATTAAAGTTATACTGGAGAACGCAGGTATCGATCCTGCTACCTCTCGCATGCTAAGCGAGTGCTCTACCATTTGAACTAATTCCCCTTAACCTTTAAGTTTTAATTTTCTCTTAGGTCAATAGATCGTTATAAAAAATCGATCATTAAAACTTCATTTATTCATTATCTTCTGATTTATCCTATATTAGGGTCGCGGTGGGGTTCCGGGACAGGGCGCCAATCTATTGCTGGGCACACACTCACTCAACAGACATGCACGCATACACACTCTATATGGGGCAATTTGGAGAACTCAATTGACTTGATCCATGTTTCTGGACTGTGGGAGGAAACCGAACACAGAGGAAACCACTAAGCCACCGTGCCGCATCATTAAAACTTTCCAATGCAAATCCAGCCTGGAATCTAAACAGAAAATGCTCATTCTGAAACGCAAGAAGTACCCATCAGGCCAATTAACTCAGTTGGTTAGCGCATGGCGCTAATAACGCCGAGGTCATAGGTTCCATCCCTTTATCGGCCATTTTTATAACAATATTTTGGTGTTAAAGGCGAACAGCCTTTCTTAGGGAAATGAAAGACACCAACAACAGAAAAAACACAATAACTTAAAACATTTTAAAATTTTAATCAATTCCTAATTAACAGCTGTGATTAAAACCTTCTCCACAGAAAAACAGACACATGACCGAGAAACTTGAAAGAAAGTTAATCTGTGAAACAAGAAGTGTATAATACAACAACACTTCAGTCATCAGATCTGAAATATCCAGGTTCTCATTAATTTATCTCATTTTAATTGGTGCATTATTAGACACAACTCTTCTGGCTTAGTGGTTAGCACAGGTGCCTCTCAGAATTAGGTTCTTTTGGTTCGAATCCCAATCTGGGTAGAGTATCCATGTTCCCCCTGTGTCCGCGTGGTTTCCACTGGGTTTCCCCGGTTTCCTCTCACAGTCCAAAAACATGGATCCAGGTAAAGTGAATGCTCAAAATTGCCCCATATAGAGTGTGTTTGTGTGTGTGAGTAAGTGCCTGCACTTTCCTGGTTGTGTCTGCCCAGCGCTCAAAACCTTCTCCTATGGATGTGCATGGGGAACCCCCCCCCGGGACTCTAGTAGAGGATGAAGTGGAAGATAATGGATGCATCTTCTTTATATCTGCAAATAAGTTCCCTTATGTAGATATAAGATATGTTGTCTCTATCTTTGTTTAAGCTTCACACACAGATGTGAAGATGTAACGAAGGTCGCAATGTGGAGACATGGCATAGGGGGTCACTCTCTGGTGACGTAGCATAGAAGGCTGCCCTCTGGTGATGTGATGTGACCATTTCCCAATTTCTTTCATTGATTATAATCTTCTTCAACTAAACTACATTTCAAAACCAACTACTCTTGACACTACATAATTCAGTTGAGTTGGTGGAGTAGCTCTTCTTTGCAGCTCTGATCTCTCTGTTAAGTGTGTTCCTGGTCTTGTTGTAGAGCGCACGGTCCCCACTCCTAAATGCGTTCTCCTTAGACTGCCGCAGGTGCTTAAGCTTGGTGTTGAACCAGGGCTTGTCATTATTGTATCTATGTGGGTCCTGGTCGGAACACAGAAGTCCTCACAGAAGGTGATGTAGGATGTCACTGTGTACGTATATTCGTCCAGGCCGCTTGTAGAGTCCTCAAACACACACCAGTCTGTTAACTCCATACAGTCCTGAAGCCTCTCTTTAGCCTCACTGGTCCACTTCTTCACAGTACTGACCACAGGTTTGGCCCACTTGAGCTTTTGTCTGTAGGTTGGGAGAAGATGGACCATAGAGTGGTCAGATAAGCACAGATCAGCTCGGGGAGCAGAGCTATATGCACCTTTTAATACAGTATAGCAGTGTTCTAGGATATTACTCTCCCTGGTGGGGCAGGTAACATGCTGTCTGTGTTTGGGCAGCTCACTGGTGAGTTTCGCTCTGTGGAAGTCCCCAAGAATGATGAAAACAGACTCGGTGTGTTTGTGCTCTGCGCTGGTGATCTGGTCTGTGAGAGCGCGCAGTGCGTCACGCACGCACGCACTGGGTGGAATGTAAACTCCGACGAGCACCACGGAGGAGAATTCCTGCGGGCAGTAAAAAGGTTTACAGTTTATAAACACAAACCAGCCGCGGTTGATGTAAAAGTAGATCCCGCTGCCAACTGTCTCAGTTACGCGGTCCGCTCTGTAGAGATGAAAGCCGGCGAGCTGGAGCGCGCTGTCCGGGAAAGCCTCAGTGAGCCAGGTCTCAGTGAAGCACAGCGCCGCAGAGAGAGAAAAGTCCTTGTTGGTCCAGTTCAGAAGTGAAAGTTCGTCCATTTTGTTGCCTAGTGAGCAGAGGTTTCCCAAGTGGATGCTAGGAAGCGCTGTGCGTAGTGCGCACTGACAGGGTTTGACGAGCGCTCCGCCGCATTTCCCACGTCTGCGCTTACGCCTGCGTCTGCGTCTGAGGAGCACAGCTGCTCCGCTCACTAAGACGTCCAAAAAACAGTCCGAGAATGAGAAATCTGGCGTAAAGCCATGTGGCATGGACTGCCTGATGCTGAGAAGATCCTCCGCGCTGTATGTGAGCGTGTTGGATTCGCATGTGACAACAAAAACAAACAAAACACTACGGAGCTACTGACCAGAGTCGCCGTCTGCGGCGCCATCTTGGATAGGATCTGTAATCTTGGATATTATATCTTATATAACATCTTATATAACAACTAACAACATATAAGATATAACATCTTGGATATTATATCTGTAAACCGTGGCGCATCCCGGGAAAACACACGGGGCCAAAATGGAGAGTCCCACGTACACCCACGGGCAACATAAAATGCGGCTACACATGGGTCGCTACAGTATAGAACCTCAGAGATGAAATGGTGAGAATTGATTATTATTGTAGAAGCCCTGACAATTTTAGTCTTTCACACCGAATGCATTATTTAAAAACACCATTTGTCTTATTTCGCTATTAGGTCAGCTTTGTTTGTTGTATTCATTATCAAATTCACCTAACACAAAAAAGTCTTCCTTCAAGCCAGATTCGAACCAGCGACCTAAGGATGCCTGTTATATCATCTACAGTCCTCCGCTCTACCAACTGAGCTATTGAAGGACCTATAGAGCCTTTTTTTTCTATTCTTATTTTTTTTCTCAATTTTAAATATATATTCAATTAAAAAAGAACATTGAAATAATAAAAAAAAAAACTTTTTTACACCTAATATTATATAGAAGTATATTTTGATAAATTTGGTAGTTTTCTGCTGAAATAGATCAGTTGGCAGAGCGTTAGCATGAAGCTTTAAAAGTTCCTAGTACTCTCCCAGGTTTTGGCAGAACTTGACTATATTATTCAGTTTCAGTCAAAAACTTCAGGTTTAATTTCTTAAAAAAAATTTCTTTAACATTTTTAAAATACAAATTGTATGATAAGAATTGTAAACAGAACCGACGTTCTTGTGCTGTTGTTGGGTGGTTCCATGGTGTAATGGTTGGAATGCTGGATTCACAAAGGCAAAAAAACTCAAACAATGATCCAATTAGAACATTAGACTAATAATATCTAAAGAACAAGGCATCAGATTCTGCCGACAATTACTATTTTATTTTCATTTTTAAAACAGAAGTTGTGACACAAAGATTTAACAGAACCGACATGCGTGACCATGTGCTCTAGTTTGGTTCCATGTGATGGTTAGCACTCTGATTCAAGTGATTCATTTTCCAAACTTAGTGGCACCTGAGTTTGAATGTTAAAGTGTTCTCAGTAATGCTTATTAATGAAATCAAAGCATTTTTAAACTTTGAATATATTTGTTATTAATTGTAATCATCTTCCACTAACCTTATTAGCAGTATATTTTGCTAATTACATCACTCAATTTCAATAATACCAACTTTAGACAAACAAAATCTAAAGAACACAGGGTCAGTGGATTAATTTATTTATAAAAAAAATAAAGTTCATCTTTGAAAAGAGCTTTCCATCACCCGGATTCAAAACATGGTTGCTGCAGCCACAACACAGAGTAGAAACCATTACACAATCACAATACATCACTTTGCCCTTGAACCTGCAGGACTATTTAGCCTTTAAAGTTCTACAGTTTTTCTCTATTGCCAAAACACAAAACACAGTACTCTAAACCAAATGACCAGTTACCTAAACACATTTAGTAAAACTACCCACCATTTGCCACAAACACAAACACAATTCACCTGTAGATACTGTTCACAAAACCCATCCCTTTTTTTCTCTAAACTCTTTTGCCTTGCTAAAACACTTTTTGCATATATATCTGCTCCAATATGCATTTTGAAGCTCATGTGATGCAAAATGCCGTCCACAGTCAGCAAAACCTGAACACAATCAACATATACTGTATGGTGTCATTCTGTAAACACAACGACTTATAATTAAAAAAAAAAAAGTAGTAAAGTAGAATATTAATGTAATGTTTGGGTCTTAAGAATACTTAATGAGATTTTTTTCTCTAACAGTCTCATCTCATCATTTTCCATTTAATCATAAACTAGGGACTAGTGTGGTGGTGGGGGGGTTCCCCATGCTCATTTAGAGGGTAATTATGTCAGGTGCTGGGCATATACAACTAGGACTTATATTTTCGTCAAGTTCAAATGCTGCATCTTCTTTATACTCTCTTTGCATGTTTAGTTTTCTTTACCAGTGTAACTTTTAGCAAGAAGATAATGAATGAATGATTCTCATAAAGAATTTTCATAAGGAACAACTGACTCTGGTGGGACTTGAACCCACAACCTTTGAATGACAACAATACCTTAGAAGTCCAACACGCTATCCATTGCGCCACAGAGCCAACTGCATCAAAGATTTATACCAACGATGTTTACTCATTCATTTTTAATTTTTAATGAAATAAGCAAATAAATGGAAATTACATTCACTCATTATTCATTCATTATCTCCCACTTTATCCTCTATTAGGGTCGCGGTGGGGTTCCCCATGCCCATCCAGGGCAGAACATCTCGGGCGCTGGGCAGATAGACCCAGACAGGGCACCAGTCCATCGCTGGGCACACACTCACTCACACAGACACACTCTATATGGGGCAAACACGGGGAGAACATGGAAACTCCACCCAGATGGAAATTCGAACCGGTAATCCCTAGCACTGAGAGGTGAACGAGCTAACCACTAAGCCACCGTGCTGCCCTGGTTTTGTAGTTAAATACTGTATATGTGTTTAGTGTTTTTTACACAGATTCTGTCTCCTGACAGGAACTGACACGGAACCAAACCCAGTTTAAATGTGCGCACATTCACCTTACAGAGAAGACAACTTTTCTATACAAAGTACCAAGGATCAATATATTTGTTCATTACTTAATTACTTTTATAACTTCACCAGATAATGTTATGTTACTCATTACCCACATTTTACACCATCTTAAATAGTGTCCCCTTGGCAGAGTGCACTTTAGAATGCACGTTATTAGATGTTCCAAATGTAGTGCACTTGTTGGCTTCTCCACCCGCTGCATTTCTCAGTTTAAACGTTCTGAATAGGTCACATGCTCTTCCCTGCATATTCAATCTGTAGAAGATCAGATCAGGAAGATCAGACCTTTATTGACTGAACAGTCCACATAACTGCTAGTCCAAGTCCTCATCCTATCCCAGTTCCATTACTGTAATGCATTACTTGCTGGTCTTCCAGTTTGCACAATCAGACCTCTACAGTTGATCCAAATGTTACTTCACTACTCTTCTCTCTCTACCGCTTCCTGTAGCTGCCTGCATTCAGAACAAGGTACTGACTCTGGTCTACAGGATCTGATCTTTCTCACCTTAACTCTATTTTACAAAGACTTGCTGCACTCAAGTGAAGAGATCGCCTGGTGCTTTAATCTCACCATTAATTCTCACTCCATATTGTTCAGCACTGCTTAATGGTGGAATGATCTCACATTTACATTTAGTCATTTACCAGCTTTTATCAAACTTACCAATGAGAGAACAACACAAGTCCAGAGTTAAGGAGGAAGCAGCTACACTGTAGTATTATCAATCCTGATCATTATCCAATCTGTTTAAAGTGCCTTGATCATCCACATTTTTTATTGATTTATAATGTGTCTATAATGCTGAGACATTTCGCATCTTCAAGAAACAAACATTTATTTTCTGAAAGCACTTTTAAAAAACGTGAGACAATAAAGGATTTATAAGAAGACATTTTGACATCATTATGGAGTTTACTAATTTATTTGAATATTGTTTGCTGTGGCTGTGATTGTGCAGTCTTTTAAATTTTAAAAAATTAGATTTTAATATTAGATTTTATAATAAACACCCTCATTTCATAAATTCAGGTCTTTTTTTTTTACCTGAGTATGAAGATGAACAGTAGAAATCATGAGTGCTAAAGGCTGAACCATTCTATTAGTACACATAAGTGATTATTTTGTTGAACTCAGTTTTGTTAAACTGAACAGTTTATTTACATAGACTGTAACATTAAGGGGTGGCACAGTGGCTTAGTGGTTAGCATGTTCGCCTCTCAGCACTAGGGATTCCTGGTTTGAATCCCCATCTGAGTGGAGTTTCCATGTTCTCCCCGTGTCCGCGTGGGTTTCCTCCGGGTTGTCCGGTTTCCTCCCACAGTCCAAAAACATGGATCAAGGTCAATTGAGTTCTCCAAATTGCCCCATATAGAGTGTGTATGTGTGCTTGTCTGAGTGAGCGTGTGCTCAGCGATAGACTGGCGCTATGTCCTGGGTGTATCTGCCCAGCGCCCGAAACGTTCTCCCCTGGATGGGCATGGGGAACCCCCCCACGGCCCTAATATAGGATAAAGCGGGAGATAATGGATGGATGTAACATGTTAAAGCACAAAACACTGTAAGGACTGTAAGACTTTAGTTTACTGAAGCCACATGTCTGAACTGTACTGGGTTCTTGTCATGTTTTGGAGAAATAGTTTATTCACAAGTAACAGAATTCACATTGACAATTGTTACATATATTGGATATAAACCTTACATTAAGCTGAGCACTGAGCACTGTAGAGGAAAATTGTATTTTACTATATTAGCAGTAGTACTATATTAGTATACTGTAGTGCATTTATTCCAGTTAGATCAACATATTTCTGCCAGTATAAAACATAATTTTTTAATGTTCCTGTAATGTTTTAAAGCTATTCTGTCTGGAGCGTGTATCTCTTTATTTTGTCTAATAATGTGCTAAAAAAAGCACAGGCCAACGGGAAAATTTGTGAATTATGAGACATGGCTTTAACTAAATATGTATAAAGGATGTAGAAATATCCGTCCCATATCTCAAAACGTTGCTTTATTGTCTATTTTAACTTTTTGTGGCAGAGCCCTACTGCAATAGTATTACTATTCTTTACATAATTTATAGTAAAATGTTTAAAATGTCATTGTCTTAATGTTTTTTCCAGCACACAGGTGAACAGATTTAATGCTGATTTAGGTGAAGAGACTTTTGGGGATCTGGCAGCTCTGTTAGTTCCTCTTTATCTGACGAGTCGCTCCTCTGATTTACTGATTCACTGAGAGTCGGATATTCAACTAACTGTCTCCTACTGTTCTTCCTTAATTGCAGCCTTAACTTTTTATTTTAAACTTAATATTTTTTAATGAATTAATGCAATTCATATCTTATTTATCATAAAATAATAAACATGTTTATATCATAGTTTAAAGTACTTTCCTTGACCCAATTTATTCTGTACTAAATCTTTATGTGACATTCTTTTGTCTCAAATCTCTGTACAGTTCTTATATTGACTAAATAATATCAGAATGGCCGAGCGGTCTAAGGCGCCAGACTCAAGGTATCTCACCTTCCACATGAGGATTCTGGTCTCCATTTGGAGGCGTGGGTTCAAATCCCACTTCTGACATAATTCTTTTAAAAAATGTTTTTCTGCAGCTCTAAAAAGAATTATTTAACTGACAACAGTGAAGTAGCAGACAGTACAAAAGTGTAAAGACCCATTATTCACTTTCTGATTATTTAAACTCCAACATCACAATATATATATATATTAATATTTGTTTAATGTAGGTTCATTAGTTTTCATTTAACTATAAATATGGCTTTATGAGGAAGCGTTTTTAATTCAAATAATAAGCGTGGTGTACCAAATAGCGAAATGTACACTACGCATGTGCCCTAGGTGTCCGTGTAGGGTATACACTATGAAGTGCACTTTGTTACCAAACAATAGCATTTGACATTCTTCCCAGAAATGAAACATAACCGGACTGAAGAAAGTGAACCAGATTTTATTTTACAGATTCATTTGAGTATAATTTTAATTGCAAAACAATAAACCCTTAAACTATTCCTATATTTTTTAACATTAAATTTAAAGGAGTTAGTTACTGGTTACCTCTGTTTAGTACTTTTTAGGGTTTTCATCTGCAGGTGTAGATGAAACTAATTTACTAACAAACTAAATCAATATTTCTAATCTATTAAGTTTTACAAATGTCCGTCTGAAACAGAACATCCAGTTTATCTGTCAAAATAGATCAATTTTCGTCTAAGGTTTCCCTCGTTGAGCATCAACAGGTTTTTGCACTTTAGGTGTATTTTGATCGCCGCCAGAGGGTGCTGTCTGCTTATTGAGACTCACTGTTCGTTTAAAAAAAATCTATCTTGTTTGTTATTTAATGTCATTTTAATATATTTTTTTAATCTCTGATTAACTCACACATGTGAGTTTTATTAGTGACTAATAAAGATATTTGTATTAATACAGTTTTTGGTTTTCATCAGATCCTCTTTCAGGTTTGTATAATGTTAAATTCTGATGTGGGTGCACAGGGAGAGGTGACATTGATGTGATTGATGTGTTTCAAAATGTAGGATCCATTTATAATTTAATCTGATTTATACATAGAGAAAAATATATCAGTTTATTATAAAACACTTTCAGATTGTGTTATTTCAATATCATGGGCTTTGTCCTGGATTGCATCAAAATATCAAAGGCTAAAGGTCTGCTCTCTAGACTGGATTTAAAGACAACTGCTTAAATACTAAACCAATAATAAATAATAATAAAACAGTTAATTTGTACACAAACACTTGACTTTAACACACAAAAAATAAGTGATTTTTTTTGTGTTGTGCTAACCATTATACCTAGAAACCACCAATCAAAAAAAAAAAAAAAAAAAACTTCAGTTCTGTTCAAATGTCAGTTCTGTTTACAATCCTCATCATAATTTTATACTTTTATACATACTTTTATAGCTTTTAAAAAGGTTAAATTAAGTTCTAGCATTGTTTGCTGGATACAATCTTTTCTTTTGATTTTTTTGCCTAGTATAGGTGTAAACGGTAATTCAATTTTGAACAAGACAGACAAAAATACTACATCCTGTCAAGCTCTGGCGAAACCCGGGATCGGACCAGGGACCTTTAGATCTTCAGTCTAACGCTCTCCCATCTGAGCTATTTCGGCACAAAAGCTATTAAATTAATTAGCAAGATACTGTTCTAAATAATTATTGATGTAAAAAATACTTTTGGCTTTAAAATACAGTTTAGTGGAAGAAGATTATAGTAAATTAAAAAGGTTAATGCCCTTTATTTTTATTAAAAGACATTTCAGAAAACAATTTTATTTTTTTTATTAGTAGTAGTAATGGGCGTGGGGTGGCTTAGTGGTTAGCACATTCGCCTCTCAGCACTAGGGATTCCTGGTTCGAATCCCCATCTGGGTAGAGTTTCCATGTTCTACCCGTGTCTGCGTGGGTTTCCTCCGGGTTCTCCGGTTTTCTCCCACAGTCCAAAAACATGGATCAAGTCAATTGAGCTCTCCAAATTGCCCAATATAGAGTGTGTATGCGTGCGTGCCTGTGTGAATGAGTGTGTGCCCAGCGATAGATTGGTGCTCTGTCCTGGGTGTATCTGCCCAGCGCCCGAAACATTTTCCCCTGGATGGGCATGGGGAACCCCACCGCGCCCCTAATAGAGGATAAAGCGGAAGATAATGAAAGAATGAATTTTACAAGCCAACACTGGTTCCACCAAAATTCAAAATAGAATCAGATAGAATAGAATGGCTTCAAAGTCCAGAGTGTTAACCATTACACCATCAAGAAAGAACCACATGTAAAGAATGTCGGTTCTGTTTACAATCTTTATCATAAAATTTTATTTCAAAGCTGTTAAGGAAAAGTAAGTTATTATTTGCTGTATCCATTTGTTCATTAGACTTTGACAATGCATACAACGTTGTCAAGTTTACTTGTAACCCAGAATCAAACCAGCGACCTTGCGATGTCCACTCTAACACCCTAAAGTGGTCAAGATAAATAAATGAGATGAATGATAATTTAATTTAGTTTGTAGTTCACTGGATTTGTACACCATTTGTACACATAATAAACGTAATACACTGTATTCATTCGTCGAAGGACAGAAAACAAATCTCTAATGTGCAGTGACTGTCCAACAAGCCTATGCACTCTGTGCTACCCAGTGGTATAATACAAATGTTTGTAAAATCAGTCCATCCATTATCTTCCACTTAATCCTCTTTTAGGGTCACAGGGGGGTTTTTCACCAAGCCCCATTCAGAGGAGAACGTCTCGGTCGCTAGGCAGATACACCCTGGCCAGGGCGCCAATCTATCGTTGGGCACACACTCACACTACTTTTGAGAATTCAATTGACGTTGATTCATGTTTTTTGGACTGTGGGAGAAAACTGGAGAAAAACCACATGGACAAGGGAAGAACATGGCAACTCCACCCAGATTGGGATTCAAACCAGGAATGCCTAGCGCTGAGAGGTGAACATGCTAATCAATAAGCCACTATGCCAACCTTTGTAAAATTAGTAGTAGTAGTACATAATACAATCAGAAGGCAAGTTGTGAAGTTTGGCAACTTTTGGCACATTTTGGAGATTTATCTTCTGATAAATAACATCCATCCATCCATTATTCATTGTTAAATAATGTATATGATTTTGGGTCAAATATATTCCTGTCTTTTCTCTCTTTTGTCCTGATTGGTTCACATATAGTTCCTCAATCCAGTCACCAATACCTTGTACATGTACCTACTGAAGAGTTTGGGCACATATGCATCATGTTGATCTGGGGCAGTGGTCGTCAGAGTGATGTCACAGAAGCTGAAGATCGGATCATGTGACTGAACCTAATTGTTCATGAAAACAACTTATTCATTTTTCAGTTTACCATCAACCTCACCAGAAGTCATACCTGCAATTCTCTGTTTATTCCAAAAAATGGTGGAATGTCTCTGTAATGTCTCTGAAACCCTTGCCTTATAGAAAAAAATTGGTAGAATAAATCCAGACATTCTAGCCAGATTAAATAACAATCAGCTTTGATAATATCACAGTGTAGCTGGTTCTGACATGTGTTCAGAATATTCTTAATGTGGTTAAAAGCTCGACCTCTGCAGGACTCGAACCTGCAATTTTCTGAGCCGAAGTCTGACGCCTTATCATTAGACCATGTGGTCTTTCATTAGTGTTGAAATGGTATTGAAATGTAAACACACAGAAACACAGAACCTGGTGCCAAAAACAATCTCTAGTTTCTTCCTGAATGCCACTATGAATCAAGCAGAGGTAGAGTTTTGGAGAGTTAATTATTTTTATCGTGAAAGCAGACTGCAGGACCTGGATATCTCAGTCGGTAGAGCATCAGACTTTTAATCTGAGGGTCCAGGGTTCAAGTCCCTTTTCAGGTGGAGAAGGTCTTCCCCAGCAAATTGTTAAATAATGGATACTATTTTGGGTTAAATATGTTCCTGTCTTTCTCTCTTTTGTCCTGATTGGTTCACATATTGTTCATCAATCCAGTCACCAATACCTTGTACATGTACCTAATGAAGAGAGTTGGGCACATATGCATCATGTTGGTCAGAGTGATGTCACAGAAGCTGAAGATCAGATCATGTGACTGAACCTAATTGTTCATGACAACAACTTATTTATTTTTCAGTTTTCCATCAACCTCACCAGAAGTCAAACCTGCAATTCTCTGTTTCCAGAAGCCAATCATGTCACTCCACTACTCATCTCTCTCCATTGGCTTTCTGTAGCTGCAGTACAAGTCACTGACTCTGAACTTCAGGACAATCTCTGGATCTGCTTCCTCTTAACTCAATGTGAGATTCAATGTGCTCTAGTGATAAATGGGACCTGGTGCTTCACTTCTGTTAAATGGTGGAATAATCTTCCCAACTCTGTCTGTAATGCAGAGACAGTCAACATTTTTAAGAAACAACTCAAAACACATCTCTTCAGGAAACCCTTGCCTTATAGGAAAAAAGAATTGGTAGAATAAATCAAGACATTCTAGCCAGATTAAATAACGATCAGCTTTGATAATATCACAGTGTAGCTGGTTTTGACATGTGTTCAGAATATTCTTATTGTGGTTAGAAGCTCGACACATAAACACACATAAACACAGAACCTGGTGCCAAAAACAAACTCTAGTTTCTTCCTGAAAGACACTGTGAATCAATCAGAGGTAGAGTTTTGGAAAGTTCATTATTTTTAGCGTGAACTGTAGTACCTGGATAGTTCAGTCGGTAAAGCATCAAACTTTTGATCTGAGGGTCCAGGGTTCAAATCCCTGTTCAGATGGATAAGGTCTTCCCCAGCAAATTGTTAAATAATGTATGTAATTTTGGGTAAATATATTCCTGTCTCTCTCTCTTTTGTCCTGATTGTTCACATATTGTTCCTCAGTCCAGTCACCAATACCTTGTACATGTACCTACTGAAGATTTTGGGCACATATGCATCATGTTGATCTGGGGCAGTGGTCGTCAGCGTGATGTCACAGAAGCTGAAGATCAGATCATGTGACTGAACCTAATTGTTCATGACAACAACTTTTCATTTTTCAGTTTTCCATCAACCTCACCAGAAGTCAACCCTGCAATTCTCTGTTTCCAGAAGCCAATTCATGTCACTCCACTACTCATCTCTCTCCATTGGCTTTCTGTAGCTTCCTGCATTCAGTACAAGGCACTGACTCTGACCTTCAGGACAATCTCTGGATCTGCTTCCGCTTAACTCTATTTTTCTAAGGTACACCTCGCCTCGTTCAATGTGCTCTAGTGATGAATGTGACCTGGTGCTTCACTTCTGCTAAATGGTGGAATAATCTTCCCAACTCGGTCTGTAATGCAGAGACAGTCAACATTTTTAAGAAACAACTCAAAGCTCATCTTTTCCGGAAACCCTTGCCTTATAGAAAAAAATTGGTAGATTAAATCAAGACATTCTAGCCAGATTAAATACCGATCAGCTTTGATAATATAACATTGTAGCTGGTTCTGACATGTGTTCAGAATATTGTGAGTGTGGTTAAAAGCACGACCTCAGCAGGACTCGAACCTGCAATCTTCTGATCCGAAGTCAGACGCCTTATCCATTAGGCCATGAGGTCTTTCTTCAGTGGTGAAATACTATTGAAATGTAAACACACAGAAACACAGAACCTGGTGCCAAAAACAAACTCTAGTTTCTTCCTGAAAGACACTGTGAATGAATCAGAGGGAGAGTTTTGGAGAGTTCATTATTCTTAGCATGAAAGCAAACTACAGGGCCTGGATAGCTCAGTCGGTAGAGCATCAGACTTTTAATCTGAGGGTCCAGGGTTCAAGTCACTATTCAGGCAGAGAAGGTCTTGTTCATGACAACAACTTATTTATTTTTCAGTTTCCAGGTCCAACATCAGGGAAAAGGCTTGACGATTAATGAGATCAGATCAGATGGATTCTGGATCCTAGGAGTCAACAGCGCTGTGGCAACACATCATCAACACATGCATCAATGTGTTACTTGTCGAAAGCTCAGAAGGTTCACGGAGGAACAGCGAATGGCAGAATTACCATCTGACAGAGCCTGGTGCAAACAACAAACCCTAGTTTCTTCCTTAATTTATCAAAAATAACATTTAACTAAAAGGTTAACGCTGTAGGGTGGCATGGTGGCTTAGTGGTTTGCACGTTTGCCTCTCAGTGCTAGGCATTCCCGGTTCGAATCCCCATCTAGGTGGAGTTTCCATGTTCTTCCTCTGTCCGTGTGGGTTTACTCTGGTTTCCTCCCACATTCCAAAAACATGGATCAAGTCAATCGAGTTTTCTAAATTGCCCCATATAGGGTGTGCGAGTCTATGTGCGCCAATCCACGATGGATTGGCGCCCTGTTCTGGACACCCGAAACGTTCTCTCTTGGATGGAGTTCCCCCCTTGTTCTTCCAGTCCAAGGTAACATGCATCTCAGATGCCCGCACCTTATTCAGTACTTTCAACTCTCTACTAACTCCTCCCTCTCCCTCTCCTAACACTTCTGTGTCAGCTGATGTCTTTGCAACTTCTTTCACAGAAAAGATTGAGGGCATCAGCAAACTCTTTGATACTCACCATTTCCACAACACTACATCTCACACATCCAGCCATCCAACCCTCTCCTCCTTCTCCCCTGTCACAGAATCTGACATCTGCAAAATTCTTCTTGCCAGTAACCCAACTACTTGCCCCCTTGATTCCATCCCATCCCACCTTCTTCAATCCATCGCCTCCTCCATCACACCAGCTCTCACACACATCATTAACTCCTCTCTCACGTCTGGGACTTTTCCAAATTGTTTCAAACAGGCCATAGTCAAACCCCTACCCAAAAAACCTACGCTCAACCAAAATTTGGTCGAGAGCTACAGACCTGTTTCTCTGTTACCTTTCCTGTCTAAAACACTTGAACGGGTGGTATCCACACAGGTCTCCAAATTTCTTAATCAGAATAATCTCCTTGATCCCAATCAATCCCAATCAAAAGTTTTAGATGTGGTCACTCCACGGAGACAGCATTGCTCTCTGTAATTGACTCACTTAAATCTGCCAAAGCCAAATCTCAATCCTCGGTCCTCATTTTGTTAGACCTTTCGGCAGCTTTTGATACAGTAAATCATCAGATTCTACTGTCCACTCTAGCTGAATTAGGCTTTTCCTGTACGACACATGAATGGTTTCGATCCTATCTCACAGGAAGGACCTTCAAAGTGTCATGGAATGGGGAGATCTCTAACTCTCACCAAGTACACACTGGTGTGCCTCAGGTCTGTACTTGGTCCTCTCCTCTTCTCTCTTTACATGACATCACTGAGCACAGTCATCCAGGCGCATGGTTTCTCTTACCACTGCTATGCTGATGACACTCAACTTTATCTGTCTTTTGCCCCTGATGACACCACCATCTCAAATCGGGTATCTGCCTGCCTCACCGACATATCTGTCTGGATGAAGGCCCTTCATCTCATCTGAAAAAACAGAGCTTCTCATTATCCCAGCTATACCCTCAATCCATCACAACCTGACCTTCCAAATTGATGGCCCCACAATCTCCCCAACCGATTCGGTCCGGAACCTTGGTTTAACAATAGACTCCCACCTTAAACTCTCTGATCATGTGATCAAAACCGCCCGTTCTTGTAGATTCCTTCTTTACAATGTAAGGAAGATCAGACCCTTTTTGACTGAACAAGCTACCCAACTGCTTGTTCAAGCCCTAGTCTTATCCCGGCTTGATTATTGTAATGCTCTACTTGCCGGTATCCCAGATTCCACAATCAGACCTCTTCAACTAATTCAAAACTCTGCAGCCCGACTTGTGTTTAACCAGCCCAAGCGAACTCATGTCACTCCATTACTCACTTCCCTCCATTGGCTTCCTGTAGCTGCTCGCATTCAGTACAAGTCACTGACTCTGGCATACAGAAACATTTCTGGATCTTCCCCCTCTTACCTTCACTCTATCTTTTCAAAATACACATAAATGTAAATGTAATGTAAATGTGATACAGGATAAAAAGTAATGGATGGATGGATAATAATGGATGGATGGGCTAAAAGCTATAATTAAAGAAAATAGTTGGAGACTGTCATTTGATTATTTGACTCTTTGTTCATGTGAATTGACTCTCAGTAAATCAGAGGAGTGACTCGTCAGATAAAGCTGAACAAAGTTGCCAGATCCCCCAATAGACTCTTTAAATCTGTTAACCTGGAAAGCTGAAACTGCTCCAAAATGTAAAGTGTTGTAGGATTTCAGCATTTTGTTCTACACATATGTATAAACATAGAACATTCCATAGTAACTGAGAATGATTTGATTGAAATTGTTTTCAAAAGAATACATGTCTTGGGGCATTTACATTCTTATGTATGGTTGGATTTGTAAGATGTTTAAAAATGTTTGCATTATTTTAACAAAAAGTATAGATCTCAGTTATCCTGACAATAATCTACCTCAACTTTGATCAAATATTCTAAAGTGCAAGTAATTTTTTAGTTTGAATTTAAAGTGTAGTTGTAGTGCTCAGGAAATCTCTAAATGTTGCCCCACCTTCTTAGCACTTATAGTTAAATATGAATGGTGTTGTTAATTTTCAGAGAAGCTTTACAGAACAAAGGAAACAAATTGTATTCAAAGTCACAGCTGATTCTGCCCCAAACAAAAATATTACATGCAATGTATCAATCAGTGCTTTTTCTGCTTGAACAACCACAAACACACAGAGTTGCTGATTAGTTAAAACATGGATGTCGGGGAAACGTTTATTACATATTAATAACACTCTATTCCAACATTGACACAAACAAAAGAAAGAGGAGAAAGAAATGACGGGCTTGAACACATGGCCCTGAGATAAAGAGTCCCAGGAGAACAGTTTCAAGAACAGAACACCACTGACCTCATGTCTTAATTAATGGATGAAGCAGCATACTTCAACGGTTGAAGTATGTTTTCAGTTGCAGACTGTAAAAGCTAATTCTCCCCGTTGGGGAACCCAACATCTTTGTGCCATTCCTCTTAAGTATTCAAGTATTCAAGTATTTTATTTGTCATTTCAACAATATAAAGTACTGTACAGTATATGTGGAATGAGACAGCGTTCTCATGGAACAAGGTGCTACACATAACAGCTACTACACAATCAACATAAAGGGCACATGTGCAAATACAAGGATCACAATAAATACAGGATGATACACAGTACAATAAACAAAAAGTAATGGGAAGGAAACAGCGCAACAGACAGTACGAAGCAAACACTTAGAGATTTTGTAAACAGCAACATTAAGTGGATAGGTAACAGTGCACAAAACCCTGTACACTGCAGACTTTAAGTACAGCTCACTGAACTGTCACCTACAGAACTGACACCTAGATGACTCTGCTGTTGTCGATCTAATCATAGATGTTGACTACCGGGAATACAGACAGGTGATTCAGAACTTTGTGAACTGGTGCTTATGTAAATCAAAGAGCTAGTAGTGGATTTTCGTAGACACGGTCGCCCTCTCCCAATACATTCTGGAAATGGATATTGACATGGTGGACTCTCACAAGTACCTGGGTGTTCACCTCAACACTGGACTGGTCAGACAACACAAATGCACTTTATACGAAAAGGACAGAGCAGACTGTATCTGCTGAGGCGATTAAGGTCATTTGGGGTTTTCCAACAGTTTTTTGACCGTTTCCTGATATTAAAAGCTGACAAGATGACATTTAACCTTGAAGCATAATATGAATAGGTTTTAGTCATAGAGTGTAATTGCTTAAACTCCACGTTGGGGAATCGAAACCCGGTCTTCCCCGTGACAGGTGGAGATACTGGCCACTATACTAACGAGGACTGAGCAAGTTAATGATCAAACTTTATGTTCAGTATATTTGTATGGGGTAGTTTGTGGGGTGATTTCATGTGTATAAAGAGAATTTACTACATTGATGTCTCTATTCAACAGATTCCACAGACTTTCTGGTGACAAGCAGATACACTGAACAGGACAGGTTGCTAAAATGCGCCCTCTGTTGGTGGTTAGGATTCCTGCTTTTGCCCGGGTTCAATCCTGGTATGAGATTTTATGAGGTTTAACCTGCTGGTTGTAAAGGTTGGTTTTTTAGGCCCCATGATTTTCTGGCAAAATAAGAACTTGAAAACGTTGGAAAGCACTGCTTTTTTTTTTTTTTTATGAAAGTCCGGATTTGATTTATTTTCAATCAATCAATTAACGCACAGATTCTGCGTTCTTTAGATTTTAATTACGTTAAAGTCGTACATGAGATCAATGTAGAATAAGGTTTTGCAATTTGGATACCTGGGCTGGCTACCTAGAAATCTAACCAGGTTCAACTCCCGCTATGTGAGACCCCCATTTTTTTCCTCAACACCAACTGGCAAGTTAGAACTTTAAAGGCTAAATATTTCAGCTATAGTAAGTGGTGTCCCGTGGTCGCATAGTGCTTAGTACTCTGTTTTGTTGCCGCTTCAAATCTGGGTCATGGCAAGCTCTATTAAAAGATAAAAAAATATTTTTAGCAATCAGTGGCTTAACTAATTGGCTGAGCTGCTTTTTCAGTTATGACATTATTAACAATAATGCCATGGCTGAACAAGCAGCTCAACCAATTTGATTACGGACCAGAACTACCCATTTAATTAAAAAAATAAAAGAGAAATGTCATTCATTCATTCATTCCGCTTTATCCTATATTAGGGTCGCGGGGGGATTCCCCATGCCCATCCAGGGGAGAACGACACATCCAGGACAGGGCGCCAATCTATCGCTGGGCACACACAGACAGACACACACAAACACACTCTACATGGGGCAATTTGGAGAAC
Organism: Corydoras sp. C115; assembly: GCA_019802505.1. NCBI lineage: Eukaryota > Metazoa > Chordata > Actinopteri > Siluriformes > Callichthyidae > Corydoras > Corydoras sp. C115. The sequence goes on along the minus strand of JAFMOC010001064.1, from coordinate 2,028 downwards.
TCAGTTGACTTGATCCATGTTTTGGGACTGTGGGAGGAAACCAGAAGAAACACACACGGACACGGGGAGAACATGGAAACTCCGGGAACAGGGAATCCCTAGTGCTGAGAGTCGTACGTGCTAACCACTAAGCCATCGTGCCACCCAAAAGAGACATTTATTGGCAATAATTTAAGACATTGTAAAAAAAATTATGATGATTTACTTTAACACCTTGTCAGAAATTCAAACCCTGACTATCATTTACATTTACATTTAGTAATTTAGCAGACGCTAAAGATTAAAGACTATCAGATTAAACACGGTACCAGTTAAACTATACAGCTTTTGTTACATAATAAGCCAGAGTTAGTGAGTTAGCTCACTTTGTGGAACAGGCTCCAGGTACCTCTCACACGCTAAGCAAGGATCATACCCTGAAATAAAACCACCTCGGGACTTTCATTTCTATTAATAATCTTTAATGTAAATAAGTTAAAATAGTAAAGGTGGAATATTTTCAGAAGGTGCAGAATTTAATCGGATGATTTTTGGATCTGATTATTGAAAAAAAAAAAAAAAAAAAAAAAAAAAAAAAAAAAAAAAAAAAAACGACAACTATTTGCTGTCTAAAGAAATTCCTTAATTGTGCTGCATTTTATAACCACACCCATAACAGGGTCACTGAAAGTCTAACTGTGGATAAACCTTAAAGTGTTTCATGGTCCTCATGAGGGTTCTGGTGTGCATTTGGAGGTATGAAAAAATGTTTTCTTGCAGCTCTAAAAAGAATGATTTAACTGACAACCCATTATTCACTTTCTGGTGATTTAAACTCCAACATCTCCACTAATCACAATATAAATCATTTATTAACATTTGTTTAATGTAGATTAATTAGTTTTCATTTAATTACAAAATGTGTCTATATATGTCTTCACGAGGAAGCGTTTTTTATTCAATTGAGGGTGGTGAACCAAATCGCGCAACGTACACTACGAATGCGCCCTAGGTGTCCGTATCGGTATACACTTTGAAGTGCACTTTGTTACCAAACAATGGCATTTGACATTCCGCCCGGCAATGAAACAAAACACGACTGAACAAGTGTAACAAAGTAAACCAGATTTTATTTTACAGATTCATTAGAGTATAATTTTAAGTGTAAAACAGTAAACTATTAAACCATTCCTATATTCCTATATAACATTAATTAATTTAAAGGAGTTAGTTACTCGTTACCTCTTTTTAGTGGTTTCATTCTGGAGGTGTAGATGAAACTAATCCAATATTTATCGTTATAATCCATTAAGTTTGACAAACGTCCGTCTGAAACAGAACATCCAGTTTATCTGTCAAAAAGTTTTCGTTCGGTTTTCCCTCGTTTAGGTGTATTTTTTATCGCCGCCAGAGGGTGCTCTCGGCTTATTGAGACTCATTGTTCTTATTGAAATATACAGTATATATACAGTATACTGCTCTTTTAAGGGCATGGTGTTCTTCCATGGACAAATAGTGGTTAGTACTCTGTGTTGTGGTCACATCAACTCCAGTTCGAAATGGGGTCATGGGAAGTTTTTTTAAAAAAAATGAACTTTATTTTCAATCAATCAACTGATCCTGTGTTCTTTAGATTTTGTTTGTCTAAAGTAAGTATTTATTGTAATTGAATTATGGACTGCAGAGACAAAAGATGTCAAGTTATGCCAAATAATTACAATTAAGAAAAAAACATGTTAAAAGATCTTTGATTTTTGATACAGCAGAGTTATTTCATCAGTAAAGTATCAGTTTGTTTTAAGTTCAATCAAGTGATATATATATATTATACTCCATGATGCACAGCAACTAAACTAAGTTGGAACCCTAACCCTATTTCTTTCACTGAGCATAGTGTTTTAGAATTCAAACAAAAATCAAAACAAATCTTCTCTGTATTGTGTCTATATAAACATTTTTCAACAGGCTTCAGACAAACATGTAAATTGCGCTCTGGTGCCACTTTAGGGTGGAGAAGGGCAGCAGCATTATCGGTCACATGATCAAATG